>SCLD01091468.1:0-12910 GCA_004367895.1 Oikopleura longicauda | reverse complement strand
TGAATCAGCCTTCCGATTCAACGACACATGAAACGCTGTTTTTAGCGTTTTTTGTTCTATATTGAAGGCACTTCCTATACAGTAGTTTAGTGCGTGTTAGTACTCTGATAATCAGGGTCACTGACCGAGAAATTCATTATAAGTAGATCTACGCAGGAAGTAAATTTTGGAGCGCATTTATTATGTTTTTGAATAGCAAACCGTGAAACCGGAATTAACACTTCACCGTTTAGTTGAGTTATTGTACCACATGCTCCCGTAATTCCGTGTGTCGCTCGATCCTGTCACACGAGAGCCATCACACACGGACATCGCTGGGCTACCAAGATCATCCCTATCACCACCAACAACATCATCACCAAGCGATGCCCCCGCCAAAACTGCAGAATATGATCAAAGAACCAAAGAGTCTTTACCGCACTCATTCGGCCCGTGTCCCACCAAATCCGCCCATCTACAGTCAACACCCGCGGCGTGAGTCACTGGGCGGTGGATTCGGTACAAATGGCTCGGGGCGGAGCTCGCGGCTAAGTAGCTCGAATCGAACAAAACAACAAGTGTCACGATGTCTCAATCCCGATGATGTCGGCGAGATGAAACGCAATGAACAAATCAAAGGCACAGACGGGGATAAAATTACTAATGAATTATTCTAACCAAGTCAAAACTCAAATTAGATCGTAGGGGCGCCCACTGCCCAAATCTGGCCATTTGCCCGCGAGACGAAATCGATACATCTTTTAATTGTTTTCTATATATATTTAACCCCTATTGAAAGCACGAAACTGTTACTTATTGGAGAAAAATGCAGAATCCCTCTCCGAAAATGAGAAAATCATTCGTCGTTCACTTGAAAAAGTGGACTCATGGTTACGCGAATTACCGGCAACCTTCCCACCCATACACGATGTGATGACGCCGTACAATTTGATTGAGAATCGCGTTTAAATATACCACAATTTACATCGGTCCACCATCATTAAATGAACCAAACCATTCAACACTCAACTGCTTTTAATGTAAAAACAGATAAGCTACATTTCATTGTAAAAAATACAAAGAGAGATCCGAAATGAGAGTGCCTTTTTATGTGTGCCAAAGAGGATCCAACTAAGTCGCCAGTGTAAATAAACACCTGTTTCCGTTTTTTCTCTTCGCGACACAAAACCTCAAACTGTTTACACAATCACAGCGCGAAACGGACGTGGCGTGTCATTCACTGTGTTAGTGAAGTCCAAATGTGCTTGACAGGCGAGCAAATTTGCCCGGTGGGGTTAAATCGGCTGACAACGGTCGTGATGGCACAACGCATCAGTTTGACGGGTCATCGGGGCACAGGTCTGTATTTCCCATTAGGGTCAACGACAGTTGTTGACCCATGAGAGTTTGACGCCTTACATGCCGGGTAAACTACCACTATGGATGAGAAAGTTCGTGTTTCGCTTCTGTTGGCTTACCATTCTTTGTTTTCACCCAAGTTGACATTTTTGGGGTGTTTGCTCAGTTCAGACTGATTAGCAGTTAACAACGGACAACTCGCTACAAAATTGCGCTAATAATGTACTGAGAATATGTCAGATGTCTCAACACCAAATCGGGAGTCAAGCACGATGTGATCATCAGTCGGCCAGCAAGGAGCTTTTGCTGACACTTCAACATGGCAGATTACGATCTCTATTATGGTCTCAGTTGTCTCACTTTGTTGCTGCTCCTTAATAAAGTTCACCGTTGTTACACCTGATAGTCGTCGAAGTTATAAGTAGTAATAATGGTAATAATTTAGGAGCGGAACTCATTCAAATAAAGTAGTTCAAAGTAACATATGGCTTACGACTTCGTTTGGATTTCCCTTGTGACGAAAGTCCGCTTTAAGGAGTTCTGACTGTAATCGTTCGATAATAGTACATGTGGTAGCTTGAAACGCGATCCAGTCCTAAGTGATAAGCTCTTTGTGTTCATTTACACATGCACATGAGGTGAATCACGCCAGTTTGGTCACATGGACTAAGCGCAGAGAGAAAATCCAAAAATGGATGGTTTGAATCGTTCGATCAATCGCGTCCAATTCGGCATTCTCTCGCCAGATGAGTTGAAACGCATGTCAGTCATTCCTGGCGGTGTCATTCACTATGAGGCAACCGAGGATGGCAAGCCAAAAATGAATGGCATCAATGACCCACGCCAGGGCGTCACCGATCGCTTCTCACGGTGTCAAACATGCGCCGGCAACATGAACGATTGCCCAGGTCATTTTGGGCATATTGAACTGGCCCGACCTGTGTTTCACATTGGCTTTTTTAACAAGACACTGCGTATTTTGCGTTGTGTGTGCTTCTACTGTTCGAAACTACTGGTTGACAAGCATAACCCAAAAATGGCAAACATTTTAGCAATAACGAAGGATAACCCGCGAAAACGTCTTGACGAAGTCTACGACTTGTGCAAGGGCAAATCAATTTGCGAGGGTGGCGACGAGTTCGACAAAAAGGACAAGGATGTCAAGTTGGAAGAGGGTGAGCGTCCTTCGCATGGTGGCTGTGGGCGGCATCAGCCGCACTACCGGCGTCAAGTGCTCACCCTCAATGCCGAGTGGAAGAAACTGAACGATGATATGGACGAAAAGAAAATGGAAGTGTCCGCCGAAAAAGTGCTAGAAATTTTTCGACGTATCTCCGACGAGGAGATTGAAATGCTTGGAATGGATTGCAAGTACGCGCGACCTGAGTGGATGGTGATCACTGTCTTCCCGGTGCCTCCGCTTGCCGTTCGTCCCAGTGTTCAAATGGGCTCGTCTGGACTGCGATGCCAGGACGATGTGACGCACAAGATAAGCGACATTGTCAAGACAAACAATCAAATCAAGGCGAACTTGGAGACGGGCGCAGCACCGCACGTGATTACTGAAGATGTCAAGTTGCTCCAGTTCCACTGTGTCACTATCATGGACAATACATTGCCTGGCATTGGACGCGCAATGCAAAAGTCAGGCCGGCCGCTGAAATCTATTTCCGAACGGTTAAAAGCAAAAGAAGGTCGCGTCAGAGGGAATCTCATGGGCAAACGGGTTGACTTTAGCGCCCGTACAGTAATTACCGGTGATCCAAATCTAAATGTCAACCAAGTTGGCATTCCGCGTACTATTGCGTCAAATCTGACATATCCGGAAATTGTCACTTCGTTCAACATTGACCACTTGCAACATTTGGTCAATCGCGGCGCCAATCAGTATCCGGGAGCTAAGTATATTATTCGTGATACTGGCGAACGCATTGATTTGCGCTATCATCCTAAGCCAAGTGATATTCAACTTCAAATTGGGTATCGAGTGGAGCGTCACTTGCGTGACAATGATGTCGTCATCTTTAATCGACAGCCAACACTGCACAAAATGTCGATGATGGGCCACTTGGTCAAAGTTTTGCCGTGGTCAACGTTTCGCATCAATCTGAGTGTCACGTCACCATACAATGCGGATTTCGATGGTGATGAGATGAATTTGCACGTCCCTCAGTCAATGGAGACCCGGGCCGAGATTTTGCAGTTGGCTTTGGTTCCGCGTTTAGTAGTGACGCCTCAAAGCAACCGGCCCGTAATGGGCATCGTTCAGGACACGTTGACGGCAGTGCGTAAACTGACAAAACGCGACACGTTCATCGAGAAAGCCGACTTCATGAATTTGATCTTGTTTAAAATCAAATGGGACGGACGCATGCCTATTCCGACTATTGTCAAACCGAAGCCATTGTGGACGGGAAAGCAGCTGTTTCAACTTTGTCTACCCGAAGGTGTAAACTGTATTCGGACGCATTCAACGCACAACGAAAACGAAGACAGTGGTCCTTTCCGACACATTTCAGTGGCCGATACGCGTGTGTTAATTGAGAATGGAAAATTAATCTGCGGTATTGTTTGTAAGAAAACAGTGGGCGCATCAGCTGGATCATTGATTCATACGCTCTTTGCTGAGAAGGGCTCAGACGCTACGAAGACTTTCTTTTCCGATGTTCAACGTGTCGTCAATCAGTGGGTGATGATCGAGGGCCACTCGATTGGCATTGGTGATACCATTGCGGATGCGGGGACATACAAGGATATCCAGTCACAAATTAGAAACTCAAAGTCGGACGTATTGGAAGTGATCGAGAATGCGCACAACGATAAGCTGGAACCGATGCCAGGTAATACGTTGCGTTCGACGTTTGAAAATCAAGTCAATCGCATTCTTAACGATGCTCGTGACAAAACTGGTGGATTGGCGCAACGCTCTTTGTCAGAGTTCAACAATTTCAAGCAGATGGTGGTTGCCGGATCAAAGGGATCCAAAATCAACATTTCGCAAGTCATTGCCGTCGTCGGGCAGCAAAATGTGTCTGGCAAGCGCATTCCATTTCACTTCAATCATCGTACCCTACCGTCATTCATGAAGGACGATTTTTCGCCCGAGTCAAAGGGCTTCGTCGAGAATTCATATCTCGCTGGACTGACGCCGACAGAGTTCTTTTTCCATGCAATGGGCGGCCGAGAGGGTCTCATCGATACAGCAATTAAAACCGCATCAACGGGTTACATTCAGCGTCGTCTCGTCAAGGCTATGGAATCGGCCTATGTCCGCTACGATGCAACCGTTCGCACCAGTAACGACAACATTATCCAGTTTCGGTATGGCGAAGACGGCCTAGCCGGCGAATTTGTCGAATTTCAATCACTCTCGTCAATTCGACTTTCCGATCGTGTCTTTGATCGTAAGTTCCAATTTGATTACACGGATGAGAAGAAACTGCGCGCCAGACTTGAAGAGAACGTGGTCAAGGAGATACAAGGCAATTGGCAAATGCACGAACAGATTGACGAAGAGTATGATCAACTCGTCCAAGACCGTCGTACTGTGCGCAGCATTTTCCCACGAGGTGATCCGAAAGCGGTATTGCCGTGTAATATGGAGCGCATTGTTTGGAATGCACAAAAGATATTCAATTTGTCGCGCTGGCGCAAGTCGAACTTGATGCCCAGTGAAATTATAAAATCAGTGCGAGAATTGTCGGAGCGATTGGTGATTGTCACAGGCGATGATGCACTGTCCAAGGAGGCACAAAACAATGCTACCATGTTGTTTAATATTCACTTGCGCTCATCATTGGCTTCGAAGCGCGTCATCAACGAGTACTATTTGACTGCCGAGGCCTTTCAATGGGTTATCGGCGAAATTGAGACTAAGTTTAACGCCGCTATTGTCCATCCAGGTGAAATGATCGGCGCGTTAGCCGCTCAATCGTTGGGCGAGCCCGCGACTCAAATGACCTTGAACACGTTTCATTATGCTGGTGTTTCGGCTAAAAATGTGACACTTGGCGTGCCACGCTTGAACGAATTGATTAACATCACGAAGAACCCGAAGACACCATCTGTTACGATATTTTTGACGGGAGCGGCGGCAAAAGATGCGGAAAAGTGCAAAGATGTGCTCTGTCGTTTGGAGCATACAACGATGAAGAATGTGACGGCAAACACTGGCATTTACTATGATCCCTATCCACTAAAAACTGTCATTCCCGAGGATCAAGACTTTGTCACCGTTTATTATGAAATGCCCGATTTCGATGTATCACGTATTTCACCATGGCTACTCCGCATTGAACTAGATCGCAAGAAAATGACTGATAAAAAGCTGACGATGGAACAGATCTCTGAAAAAATAAATGCTGGCTTCGGTGATGATTTGAACTGTATCTTCAATGATGACAATGCTGAAAAGCTCATATTGCGGGTGCGAATCATGAACACGGAATCGAAAGAAAATGAAGATGAGAGTGACGAGCAGCATGAGAAAATGGAAGATGATACCTTTTTACGATTCATCGAGGCCAATATTTTGTCCGACATGACTCTGCAGGGCATCGAACAAATTGCCAAAGTCTACATGCAACTGCCGAAAGAGGAGGCAAAGAAGCGTATCGTTATCAACAAAGAGGGCGAGTACAGCGCCATTCAAGACTGGATTCTTGAAACAGATGGCACGGCATTGATGAAAATCATGTCACAACGCGATATTGACACCTATAGAACCGAATCCAACGACATTTGCGAACTTTTTGAAATTTTGGGTGTTGAGGCTGTTCGAAAGGGGCTGGAACGTGAAATTACCAATGTCATTTCATTTGATGGCTCGTACGTTAACTATCGGCACATGAGTATGCTGTGCGATATTATGACCTCGAGAGGTTACTTGATGGCCATCACGCGCCATGGTGTTAATCGACAAGATGTTGGAGCTTTGATGCGATGTTCTTTCGAGGAAACGGTCGATATTTTAATGACAGCCGCGTCAGGCGCTGAAGTGGATCCTCTTACTGGCATCTCCGAAAATATTATGCTCGGTCAGCAGATCCCGGGCGGCACCGGCTGCTTCAAACTTATGCTGAATATCGATAAATGCAAAGATGCCATGGAGGTTCCACAAGCCAAATCACAACAGGGCATGTTTTTTGGGCAGTTCTCGCCAAATGGAAGCGAAATCTTTTCACCTAGTGGAACGCCATGGGATGGGTTAGTTGGAACACCAAGTGCCGGTTTCACGCCGTTTACACCGGCGTATGGCGGCACAACCCCAGGTGCTTCGTTTTCGCCTACTGGACAAGATGGTCAAGTAACGACGCCTGGATACAGTCCCGTGTGGAGCCAGTCACCAGGCTACGCTTCTCCTGAATCTCCTTACCACATGCCGTCTCCTAATCAACCAATTTCTCCGGGCCCTATGGCTCCTGTATCGCCAGTCTATGAGCTGCAGTCACCCAATGACGATGAAACAAATCAAAAAGGATACTCGCCACTGTCGTACTCGCCAACATCTCCAGCTTACTCACCAACCAGTCCAGCTTACTCGCCAACAAGTCCGTCTTATACGCCAACAAGCCCCTCATACTCACCAACAAGTCCGTCTTACAGTCCAATGAGTCCTTCATACTCTCCTACTTCGCCTTCATACTCCCCGACAAGCCCCTCCTACTCGCCCACATCCCCGTCGTACTCACCAACGAGTCCTCCCTATTCTCCAACCAGCCCTAGTTATTCACCAACAAGTCCCGCTTACTCGCCCACAAGTCCCAGCTATTCACCAATGAGTCCGTCATATAGTCCGACCTCACCATCCTACTCACCTGCATCCTTCGCAACTAACTCACGGACGAATACAAGCAACAATTACTCACCCACATCACCATCGTCAAACTATTCACCAACCAGTCCGTCATACTCACCAACGTCACCATCTTATTCGCCGACAAGTCCGAGTTACTCGCCAACCAGCCCGTCATACTCACCGACATCTCCTTCATACAGCCCGTCTAGTCCCGCGTATAGTCCATCAAGTCCCAAGTACAGCCCCAATAACTACAGGTTATCATCACTTCACTCTTTTATTACTCTAACGCACCATTTTAGCCCTTCATCTCCAACTCAAGCCGGCAGCAGCAGTGGGATCAATTACTCGCCGGCATCACCGACTTACTCGCCGTCAAGCCCGAACTACAGTCCATCCTCGCCGGCATACTCACCTGCGTCGCCCACATACACACACTCGGCTCCGATTGCGTACAGTCCAAGCAGTCCACAATATAGGTTATCATTTTTGGTTAAGCTTGTTTTAACATAGTTCAAACATTAGTCCATCTGGATCAACTGGCAACTCGGATGCCTACTCACCGTCAACACCTAACGAGGGGACTGCGGCACATTATAGGTAAGGGTAAAAACAATTCAAGCAACCCATCAATATAACAACCTTAGCCCGTCTTCGACAAACTACTCGCCATCCGATCGAAATGAAGAAGCTGAGTAAATTTTAATGCACACTTGTGCCCTGTTACGTAACTAACAACTGTTCATATCTTGTCACCTGACTACGTTAGGACCAACTAGCACACTTGATCATTGTTCATTTAGCGCTTATTGAATGGAGAGAAAATAATTGCCAACTAATTTAGACTGTCAGAATGGCTGCAAACAAGGAGCGTACTTTTATCGCTATCAAGCCCGATGGTGTCCAGCGTGGTCTCATTGGCAAGATTGTCCAGCGATTTGAAGAGCGTGGCTTCAAGGTTCTAAACATAGTAAAGAAACTCGTCTAACAATTTATAGCTCGTTGCATTGAAAATGTGCGCTCCCGGTCGTGCCCACATGGAGAAGCACTATGCCGATTTGAAGAAGAAGCCTTTCTTCAAGGACTTAGTCGACTACATGATCTCTGGGCCCGTTGTTTGCATGGTCTGGGAGGGTCTCGGCGCCGTCAAGTGCGGCCGCATGATGCTTGGCGAGACCAATCCCCAGGCGTCACTCCCCGGATCAATCCGCGGTGACATGTCCATTCAGGTGAGTCTAAATGCAACATTGTTTGTGCATTGTTCTAACTTTCGTCAGGTCGGACGCAACATCTGCCACGGATCAGACTCAGTTGAATCCGCCAAGGCTGAGATTGCCTTGTGGTTCAAGAAGGAGGAGCTGGTCAACTGGAGCTCGGCCTCATACTGCTGGATCTATGAAGATTGAGGATTTGAAATAACACGCCTGTTTTCAACGTCCTAAATAAAACAGAAAACGCGCGTTGAATAGTATATTTGAAATCCTTAATGCTCAGAGCCCGAAGAAGGTGCTGCCCCAGCCAAGCCATCAGGTCCCGTTTCAGCAATGACCCAAGCTCAGCTGGAGGAGCTTGACTCTTACCTGGTTGATAAGTCTTACATCACGGGCTATACTATTACACAAGACGACGTTTTCGAGTTTTCACGCGTCAAATCCGTCCCAGCCGGACTTATCAATCTTGCCCGGTGGCATAGACAAGTTGCCTCTTACAAGGTTTTCTCATAAACGCCTAAGTCCAATACTATAGTCTCTTTAGAACGATTTTGCCACCATTCCGGGTGAAAAGCGTGCCCCCGCCCAAGTCCGGGCTCTTTTTTTCTAGCTTTAGTTTCAGTTTATGACTTTCAACCAGAGCCCAATAAAAAGGTTGTCCAGCTGAAGTGACAGCACCCGCAGCTGAAGAGGAGGACTCTGACATTGATCTGTTCGGCTCCGACGACGAAGAGGAAGATGCCGAGGCCGAGCGTGTCAAAGCCGCCCGTGTCGCCGAGTACAACAAGAAGAAGGCCGAGAAGGAGTCGAAGAAGGGCAAAGTCATCGCCAAGTCGAACATCATCATGGACATCAAGCCATGGGATGATGAGACCGACATGAAGGAGCTCGAGGCCGCCATCCGCTCAATCACCATGGACGGTCTTCTCTGGGGCACCGGCAAACTGGTCGAGATTGGGTCAGTGTCAATCGTATGATCACTTCTATTTATTCTTTGTTCAGTTACGGTATCAAGAAACTCCAAATCACCTCCGTCATTGAGGACGACAAGGTCATGATGGACGATCTTGAGGAGCAAATTATTGGCTTCGAGGACTTCGTCCAATCGATGGATATTGTTGCATTCAACAAAATCTAATCTGACTAATACTGCGCTGGCCAAATCAATTCCTCTTGCACATAAACGAAAACATAAAGCTAGTTGCGTATCATTCGATCAACTGTCTGTAAAGCGAGGTTTATACAATGTAAATGAAGTCTAGCAATAAATGGGATGTAGCTTAGTAAGTGCTAGGCAGTAAATGATCAATAAGAATGCAAATTAGTTTTCAGGTCGCGACGCAATGTACTTCACCCATGGTTTTCCATTTTTTGCCGCATCGGCTTTCAACTTAAAATCGCGATTCAAGGAGATCTAAATGCGTTACAAATTTACCAGGGCAACTGCTTTGCGCCAGTATTTCGTTGTCAAGTTCACCATGCCTTGACGGGAGGCCTTTGTTTTTAGTTTAATTATCAGTTTACTGAGTTGTAAATGTACCTCTGCACTTGGCATGTCATACTTCTGCTCGTGTCTCTTGTTTTTCTTCGTTAGTTCCTTATCGACTGTCCGTTTCTCTTCCAACAACTTCAACGACGCCTGGCGCACATGCTGTGAAATTTCGTCGTATGCAGCAATATCTTTCTTGCGCCGGGACCGGGCTGATTTGGTGCCGAACTTGGACTTGTCAATCGTCTCGAAATTGGGCACAAAAACCACTTCCTGATAGTCGTCCGATCGCCACAGCTGAATCACCTCCAGCCGAACCAAGAAGGACATGTAAAACGCGTTCTCGACCGTTTCGGCATAATCGTCAGACATAATAAACGACCAGTAACTAATCGGTTGTGGCTCGGGACCGATATTATTTCGTTGAAAATGATCGCATATACAACGCAAGATGCGCGCTTGTTCACGCTCATCTCGATTCACCACTGCTTCACCAGTGTTATCATCTACGTTCTGTTTTGTACCACCCTCTTGTTTCATGCTTCGTCGAACGGTCAGGTAGCGATGGACTTCATCACGCTCCATTCGGTTCAGACGCTCAATGAACATTTGCCGCTCGGCTTGGTTGGCAAATGATTTGACGTTCATCTTCTTGCGTAACTTGTCAAACTCCAACAAGGTCAAGTCATGGGGCAGTGGACTAATGGCGATTTCGAACGTGCCGACACGGGGTGTACTCTCGTTAACGGGCTTAATGTCAAGTTGCCACAGTTGAATAAGTTCGCCCAGTTGTCCCTCGCTCAGCTCGTCGCCGTTGCGCTTGTCCAAGCTGCCCAGCAACAGTGCGGTAATGTCGTCAATGCTATTTGGCAAGGCACTGATCGCATTGCCATAGAGTTTCTTGGTGACGGCGTCGCAAGTCTCGCGAAAGTTGACACTGTCCTCCATTGCCACTTTTGGATTGTTGACCCCAATGCCAATGGTCGTCTCGTTGCCGCCCGTGACATGGCTAATGTCCGGCACCTGGTCAACTGTTGCCGAGACGCGGGACAGCTTGCCCGGCCGCTCGTCACTCTCGTCATCGCCCAGCTGCGTTTTAATCGCCTCATACGTATGATGCAGCGCTTCACTGGCGTTCACTTCGTGTGACGACGTCTCCTCCACTTCATCATCCGACCAGTCCATCTCTCTTTTTTCAAATCTTATTTTTCACAAAATTAAATTAAACGCCAACGTCGTAATTCAATTACGCTCAAATTGATTCTTTCGTCCAAAAACTGCACTACAGTCTGAGACCTTCAAAATGAGTCATTAAGTTTTTCAAAAAGGGAAAACTTAACTTTTCAAATATCTATTTTTTTTTTGTAACCAAAGTCAGTCTCAGTCTGACTTGATCATTATGTAAGGGGGGCATTAGTCATACAGTGATTTTGAGAAAAGAAAAAGAGAGAGAAACGTGAAAAAACACAGTGCAGCAAATTAAAAATTGAAAGTGGCCGCCTGGGGCATAATTTGTCGCGTTTTTTATTACACTAAAGGCAACACACACGCAAAATCGTGTTTTGACCTCTTAAAATTAGCTTAAAATATTATTTTTAGAGAAAAAATGTCACAGCCAATCAAAATCCCGCCCAAAGCGTTGAACCTATCACGTGGAGGTATTATTTTTAGAAAAATATTAATTATAATTAATCTAAAAAAAATAAAGTGACCACAGAAGACCCGTCCGGCTCACCACTCGACGTGGCGCGTGTTGGCATGGCGCCAAAGACGTTCACGACGCGCCGTACGCGAACGACTTCGGTAACGCAAAAGATTGACGAGGCCGAACTTGAAGATGGCATTGTTTTGGCCTTTTCGCGGACAAAGGGCCACGGTTTTCTCAGGTCGATTAGTGACGAGGAGGCGCTCTTCTTTCACGTGTCTGATGTTGATGGCGAGGTTAATTTAAAAAATTAAAAATTTTTAAATAATTTTAAAATAGATAATCCCGCGGGAAAATGATCACGTCAAGTATCGCGTGATTGAAATACCGCCCACGTACATCAAAACACAAGCGGTCCAGGTGACCCTGATGAACGAAACGCTGCTTTTGTCGCAAGGTTTTTATTTAATTAATTTTTTAAAAAATATTTAAATTAATTAAAGGCCGCGCAAAATGGACCGACGAGCGTGAAAAGTTTGCCAAGACGCCAAATACACCACCGTCGACGCCGATTTAAGCGTCTTTCCTTAAAATATTGACCTCTATCTGTACAGATCTGTTATAGCTTCAAATTCGCTCAAAATTAATACTGATCAAAGTTCGAATAAATTAAAAATTAATTTAAATTAATTTAAAATAAAATTAATAGTAGAGTGAAGAGAACCAAACACCATGTCCGAGCCCGAGTTCATGCAAATGGGCAAGTCCTTTGTCGGCTTCTACTATCCCGCCTTTGCCAGTGATCGCGCGCAATTGGCCAATGTTTATACTGATCAGGTTTTATATTGTTTTAATTAATTTAATTAAATTAATTAATAATTAGAGTTGCATGACATTCGAGGGCGCCCAATTCCAGGGTCGCCAGCCCATCATGGAGAAGCTACAGTCGCTGCCCTTTAAACAGGTCGCCCATCAAGTCACCACCATTGACGCGCAGCCGATTATTGGCGTTGACGACAATAAGGTTTAGAAATTAATTAAAATATTTTTTTAAATAATTTATTAAAGGCAGTGGTGGTAATGGTAACGGGCCAGTTGAAAACGGACGACGATCCACCTCACTCGTTTCACCACACCTTTATGCTGCGCCCGGCCGGCGGTGCCTTTGTCGTGTCGAACGAGATCTTTCGCCTTGCTCTCCACAATTAAACACAACTCCCTTTGAAAGTCAACCTTTTAGATAAAAATTAGGATTTTTGTGCTTCAGTTCAACCAAACTAGCGTCTCCACGAGAAATCAACACACTTTTTACCACAACAAAAAACTCATGTTAAAACAAACTGACGCCATACCACTCTCTCTTGAAAATAAAAAAAAAATGCTTCAAAAATAATAATTAATAAATTTAATAAAGAATGTTTCGACTGTAT
>SCLD01091456.1:0-12911 GCA_004367895.1 Oikopleura longicauda | reverse complement strand
TTTTCCCAAAAGCTCAAGAATCATATTCTAGAGATGTCAAGCACATTTAATCCACGTGCAATTTCTGTAATAAACAACCTACACAAATAATTCTTTCATGTCGTAAACTAGCAAGATCTGAAACTAGGTTATTTTCACATAACGCCCATAACGGGAATTAATATCTTGACTAGCTCAAATAAGAGAGAAAGGGGAGGACGACTCTCCGAATATATAATAAAGAGGGCGCCATTCAGATAATCATGATATTAATTCCCGTTATGGGAGATATGGCTCAAATGACATGGGGTGATTTATGCCCAAAAATTTGGAACTTTTGATTTTAAAAAACACTGGTTTTGCAAAATTTTAGGAATCTGATATTTCAAAATAGATGGGGATTCCAATGTTTTTGGACTTTTCAATTTTGGAAAAATATGGAGTGTCCAAAAAATTCGGAATTTAGCAAAATTGAACTACATATGAGAGTTCGAAATTCAAGCATGGTTACGTAAGTTAACAGTTGCGTCGCCATTTGGCATTTTTTTTGTCAAGGTACCCATAAAATATGGCCGATATCTAAGAATTGGTACAATATATTTTAAAACTGAAAGCTTGGTCTGATTCTCCTGACTCTTGAAACAATCAAAATTATCAAAAGTGATCATATCCGGCTCACTTCCGATCAAACTTTCGATCAAAATTTTATTACCGGAATTCTTTATTTTAAAATTGTGTCTTTAAGGGTAGTCCAGATCCAAGCCACTTTATTTTCGAAATCAATGTCGGAAAGATTCGTATCTAACATAGAACGACTCTGAAATAGAATGACGTCATCTTCAATCGATTCTGGGTCGATCTAGAAATTCATCGATCCATTTCAAAGTCGTTGTAAGTCGGATCCGACTCTTTCCGAGATTGATTTAATAAATAAAATGACTGTGGTCTGAGCTACCCTTAAATTCAAAGTCACAAATTCAAGGCAACCCTGTACGACATGTTGTACTAGCTCAACTAGTATTAAAGATATTATCGAAAAACAACCCCCTTGGCGAAAAATTGCACAAAAGCGACGCAATGAGCTAGTGCTCAGTAATTTTTACTTTTCAAAAATTCTAGGGTTTACCCATCGTGTTTTCGGGAAAATTTTTCCACTTCAATAAAAACACGCTGGGTCAAACCCCAAAATTTTGCCAATAAGGGTTGATGAATCTTGATCCAGTTTACTAGTATAATTTCACAAATTCTGATCCGGTTTTGACTAAAAACGGATTAAAATCGAAACAAATATGGGTCACTCATAGATATGACTCATATCATATGACTCATACCATATGAATCATACCATATGACTAATTTGATATTTGTGCTAAGAATGTGCTTAATTCACGCATGGCATAATATGCATTTCAAACTGATTCCCAGCCGGGATTGACACACAATTGTCATTTGTTGAATTCGAGTCTGATGTCGCTAGAGAGCACGATCTCCATTTAAAAAGTGGCAAACCTAACCATAAGTTAAGAAATATAAGTTTATAAGTTTATAAGTTTTATAAGTTTTTTTTTTTTACCATAGAGCTGTAAGTCTCAATTGTAAAAAGGGTAATTTAACTATAAAACATCTCCCATTTAAAACCTTCCCCGGCAATATGGAAAAAGGTTTTAATTCTTTACCCATGATTATAAAATCTCATTTTGGTACGCGTCATTTTAACAATTTGTGTAAAGTATTTTTTAAACAAAAATGCCCTCACTCTCAAACCAAATCACGTTCACAATGCAAAAATTGTCGCGAAATTGACACTACCAAAATAGAAATCGCTAAATCAATTTATAATATATGGGCAATTAGTGATTTTTTCTCGATTCATCGAGTTTTCTATGAAACATCGAATTTTCCTGTGGATGACATCAATGTAAAAATTCAGATTTTATTGAATAAAACCGCTTTCAATTTAGTCCGTCCTCATTTGCAATTATAAAATCTTTTTGAAAGAAATACTAAAATTTAAAAATTTATATTTTTCAGAATTGAGAAATCTGAAATTGCAAACACAATTTCTCCTGGCCAAATTTTCTCCCTCTGTCTCTTTTACGATTTTAGACTATCATGCTCTGTTACGTCTACAATTATCTTTCAATGATAACCTTATTTTAAAATTACCCACCTCGGAAGTTTTGAAATGGTTGGCATACTGTCGAATGGGCTCTTTTCAATTGAAAAATGGCAGTTTAATTTTTATGCCGGAAATACAACATTTGGAACTGTATTTTCCAGAGTTTTTAACTTTTCCAATTTTTGATTTGGCAACTGAATTCCATAATAGCAAACTCATGCCTTTTAAGGACAGTGTTTTCATTTTAATGAAATATTATGAGAAATTTTCAATTACTAGATCAACACATTTTCATGAATCTAGTCCAGTTTCTTTTGAACTAAAAAACACCAATTTTATAATTCCCATTCGGCCGATTAAACATTTCAAAATTTCCACTAAAAATCGAAAACGCTCTGGTTCGCCTGTCTTCTACAATATTGACCAATCAATTATTCCGGCATTAACTTTAGAATGAAACTATCTCAACATAATCAGCTTGAATGGTCTTTCATAATGAGATCTGAAAATAAATTTTCAGACACTTTATTTCAAACAGCCTCCCTTTATTCCGTTCTTTGTATTTTGTTTCCAGAAATTGAACCTATTAACGGTTCCATTAATTTCAAACAATTTGATAAAAACGACATAATTGGGGCATTATTAGAATCGGAACATTCCTCCGTTATAAAAATTTTGAAATTTAAATGTTTGAACTTTCTTAACAATCAAAATCCAACTAAAACTTGGAAATCAGTTTTACGATCTTTCATTCAAACTAATTGTGTACACTTTTCAATCACAGGTCATGTGACCTCTGTCGGTCAATTTCACCAACTTTCAATGGAAATCCTTTTCTCGCGTTTTTTAACACATGAATTCCGTTCAAGAAGTTTATTACAGAAATTTATGAAGCAATGAGACTTTGATACTCGTAAGTACCAATATCAGTTTCTTTCATCACCTTTTGAAAAAATCGCATCTCTTTTTCGTCCTTGGACACTTGGACAAACATATCCTAATGAAGTAATGTTAAAAAAAAATTTTTTAAATGTCAAATACTACACCACTTACCACAAATTTTTGTAAAAAGGATTTTTCAAAACCCATTTTTCGCATAGAAATTACCATGCCAGTATTCTGGCGGACAATAATCTTGATACGCACATAATTCATTACCACTGTGCCAACCATTTGTGCATATTTACAAGTTCGATTCTCACAACAAAATGACAATCGACCATATTTTACAAAACGGTCTTGAACCATTTTTCCATGGTCTTAGTAAAATTATTTTCATACGTTTAACAGTTATATTATACCTGAAGTGAATTTTTGCAATGATGACGGTTGCATTCGGTTGTAATATAACAAATGCAAATCCCTGTAACAATACTTGAAGAAGAAATTTAATTCGTTCTTCACGAATCCCATTCGGCCCAAATCTTCCTGAAACATTTATTAAAATTATTATTTTTCTACTTTTTAATGATATTATCAAAAAGACTTACCCCTCGGTAAAATTCATCCAATAAACAGACTAACATTCTTCCAATGTCAGTCATTTCGCGAACATCTATGCGAAATTCTGGTTCTGGGATTGGAGTCGTTCCAAATAACAATCGTAGAATTGAGCATACCTGAACGGTACTCAACCCTTTATTACCATCGCGACTGTTGTTTCCGCGACCAGTAACCAATTTTAATTGCTTTTTGAAATATTTTATACATGTTCTAATTTTTTGCCCGGAGGAATTTTTTCTATAAAATATATGAAAAACATTTTTTCCTTGGTAGTCAAGGTATCAGTATATCTCTTTCCAAGAGATGAATACTCATTTGCATTCAAATTCACTCCTGAAAGGAATTTTATTATAATTTTCCAATTTTTACATATAAAAACGTAATAGGATAAATATATAAAAATATATACATTTTGGACTAATGTCTCAGATCTTACTTTTTGATAAATGACATAATAAACCACATAGCGCGGTTCCGCCATTGGATCCATCCAAATACGCGTAATGAAAATCTAAGCGCATATCTTGAGTTGTCACCCCTCGAGGGTCAACGGTAATTTTTCGTCCTCGGGAAACACCTTAATTTTTTGACATTTAAAATTTTTTACTTTTTACTTTTTTGACCAAATATGACGATTTTGAGCCTAGATTTTTTACAGAACAAATGTTACTAACCTTTGTTATCTAACATAACCATGAAAGATTTTGTTAACCCATTTGCTTCAAGATTCTCTGGATTGTATTCAAGCACATTGAGATAATCTTCAAAACTGTGCAAATCTGCATCAATCAATCGAATGACTGTTTTAACATAACCACCGTAGGACATCAATTCATGTTTTAGACTGAAAATGAAGTTATTAGACGAATTGTTTTCCGAAATTCAACCCTACTCGTATCATCCCAACGATTATCATCTGGCCGTAGGATATCAAGAATCCCAAGTGGAAATTCAAAAATTTCATAAGTATTATATTAATAATTATACTTTACTCATGGTCAGTCCTCAATTTAAGAGAACTTTACCCCACATGGATAAAGTGGGTCACTACATGGCGCTTCAAAGAGCCATTTTATGTTTTCTTACTTCACATGGCTCATTTTTCAGGTCGGATGATCGTAACGGTGAAATTGATCCAATTTTTAAAGTATTTAGACCTATTCTAAATCTTTCTAATTATATGACCGAAGTTTCAAACGAAACCAAATCCTCAGACTTTTTATCGGATTCTCAATTTGTTGCGAAATTACGTTGCTGGATAAGCAATAAAAACTGGGCTCAAGATTTTCCATCTTTTCAATTTTTACATAATACTTTAGTTAAAATTTTCAATCGCACTTATGGATTAGCCACTATGGCAACGTCTCCACATAAAGATACGCCATCCGCATTTACAGCTCGTTGTATGCGTGATCCAGACGCAATTCATACTCTTTTTGAAAATTTACAATCAATTTCTCAAATAATTGAAAATAAAGTATTATTAAATAAATTTGATATGATTGAAATACAATATGGATTCAATTTTAAACAAGCTGGATCAAAATGGTTTTTAG
Organism: Oikopleura longicauda; assembly: GCA_004367895.1. Lineage (NCBI taxonomy): Eukaryota > Metazoa > Chordata > Appendicularia > Copelata > Oikopleuridae > Oikopleura > Oikopleura longicauda. The sequence goes on along the minus strand of SCLD01091456.1, from coordinate 7,754 downwards.
ATATTCAAATTTTGTTCTCATTCCGAGGTGCTAATTCTAAATCCATTTTATCCACTGCGTTAAAATCTTATGGGAAACAAATTGGTATTTTTCCCGGCAATTTCATATCTGGTATTTCAAACAATACTTCTCAAAAATCCAGTAATCCAAGTTTATCCAGTAACGATCTTTTTGAGAGTACGCATAACGATTTTGATGATGATGATGATGAAGAGTTTTTAGCTATTCTAAAATCTCCTTGTATAAAACTTCCGTCGCACAACGATGCGGTATCACATTTAGATGAAGCACCGCCAGGTCCGAGCTCTTTTGACCTTTTAGAACCTACGCAAACTGGTGCAGACGTTAAACCAGACACTATTTTACAGTCTAAAAGTCCTAGACTCTCAGACAACAAAAATGACAGTTCGGATGAACTTGAAAAATTTTTCCGATCAGAATCACCGAAATTACCTCGGCCAAAGTTTAGCCCTAAAGGTCTCTTTTCTTCCAGTGGTAAAGAAAACACTATTAAAAGAACACCAAGACCAAAACGGACTATTGCAAAGACCCCTCAAAAAAGGACTAAATTGTCCAATAAGAAAAACCGTTAAATACACTTACGGAACAGGTGATTTGTTCGTCATCTTTATTCCAGAAATGGGCGGGCCAAATTCTTTGAATTGGCTATAATGACCAAAATCAAGCACGGTCCACTTTTGTTCATACTGGGATAAATAATTGACTAAAGCCACCAAGTCTTTTCGAGAAACAACCGTTTGAATCTCTTCAAAGTCGTTTTCTATTTTTAACTTAACCATCTAACAATATATGTTGAAAAATATTGAAACGGAAAATTTATATTTTCTGTGTATTTTGGTTTAAGTTTTCCTGTAAACAAACTTTGTGATTCGGCATCACCGTCCTTTTCAAAAATTCTCTCAAGCCAAATAATATCATTTTCCTAACAAATTAATTATTATTTAACAAATTTATTTATTTAATAAATAAATAATCTCAAATTACTTACTTTATGAGACAAAATTGTCTTCGTAAATTGAATTTTTTCAGCATCAGTATAACTTCGCGACCATCCATCGGAGCTCAAAGCAGACCGAATAACCAGCAACTAAAAAGTTGACTAGAGTTTCGCCAAGTGACTATTGAAGCAATTTTTTCAATTTATAAAAAGATTGTAAGATACCTGAGTACTATTCATTAAATCTAATTTTTTACGAAAATTCTCATTATTTTCGGCCATTTTTAAATTTCACTCAAAATATGATCTCTATTTTTATTTTTTGAAAGCGTTTTATTCTTTGAAACTTTTTGATAAATGAAATATTTTAACGGACAATGAAAAAATTATTTCTTAAATATTCTCAATTTTTCAAGATCAAGAATCTTCACCGCATTATCACCTACTTTTCATGAATGTTTTAATCTCCTCAATTTTATACATCCCAGAAATGTTATCGAATTATCAAAGGATTGTTTATAAATCTTTTCTGGTCTTATAACTTACGTAAGATCGTTAATCAATACAGTTTTTCAATTTCTAAATTACTTTTCTCATATAAATGTTTTAATGAGTCATAATGATCAATGACTAATTTAACCTACTCTCTCTCTTTTAGAAAAACTTTTTTCGTTTTTCAAAAAAGAGAAATAAATAGCTGACATTTTTACTAGAAATCGATTAATTTAAAATTACGATTATTTTATTACGATCTTATTTTGCAACCGTTTTTTACTGCCAATTTTTATTAAAACTTACCACCAATTCTTAGAATTTTTGCGTTTTTAAAATTTTGCGTTTTTAAAATTTTAACCTTTAGAATGGACATTTCGTTCACCTCGGATGAACCAGTTTTGAATACTGAAAATGCGCCAAACGTTTACTCGAAAAAGCTTTTATCAGAACTTAAAGAGGAAGCTATTCTTCTTTATTATTATGGCCCAACTACATGCTCTCCCAATGACTTTGTCGATTTTCAACTTGATCATATTCTGGTCGGTAGATTAACCGTTGAAAATTTAACCAAAATCGAATCGGATAAATTGGTATGTGAATTTCTGGCAAATTACCAACATTGGGCATGCACAGCACGCTTTCATGCCAGAAAAACTTTTAACGCGGTAATATATTTTTTATCTTAACATTTTTAACTTCAATATATTTTCTTTCAAAATTTTCTTAAGTGGCAAGAATATCGTGCCGTTAATTTACAATTAACTGAAGATAAACCAGTGCTTGATCTTAACAATCAACAAAATAATGAAGTTGTTCTAAAAATGAAAACTTTTCATGACGAGCAAAACAAGATTGACACTTTACGTTTCAATTTTGGCCTGTAAAAAATATAATTTAATTATATCGAAAACTTTCGAAAACTCTCAAATTATTTTTATCATAAATATAAATAATATAAAAACTTTACAGGCCAAAATTAGCCGATTTTGCATTTGAACTTGTCAAGTTATACTTTCCGGACCACAAATGCCTTGCCCATTTTGAAGAATCAAAAGCCAAATCTGGCGATCGAGATCTTTTAGATCTAGGTTAGTACTGTTTGTTCTTTATTTAAAAAACAAACTTGTTTTCTTCATAGTGCTCGCATTCGAAGTTACTTTTAGTCCACAATCCCAAGATAACGGAGACAACTTTCCAATAATCAATCAAGTTACGTCTCAACGAATTGATCATTTTGCTGATCACTCAGCTGCCGTAAAAACGGAACCTGTTGATTAAAATCACTTTTTAATCATTTTTTATCACTTTTAAACTGTAAAGTCGAATTGTTTATGGACCGACAGGGGGAAAAACTTCTCTCGGCCGGTTTGTGGTCAATTCCACGAAATAAAAAATTCTAGAACGAAAAATTTTTCGTCAAAAATTCCTTTTCCGTTTTTCATCAGTACTAAAATGTCATTTTATACGAAGCAGGTTGATAATTACAAAGCAAATCGCTATGTTTCCAATGTCGGTTTGATTGAAAATTGTTTTCAAAAGATAATCTCAGAAGCGGATTCCCATATTCAAAGGCAAGAGTTTTTTATAACCTGGCAGCAATTAGTTAAAAAATTGAAATTTTAGATTTCAATCAGCAATTGTGATTTCACGTTTTGCCTCTCAATTCTGCCGGTCACGAAAATTTTCTTACGCAATAGCATGTGCCATTTACAATGAGGATTCCATTGAAAATGTAACTGACATCGCCAAGACATTTGTCTTAAAAATGGACCAAATGCTTCATGAATTCTGTTCTATGGACGGATATGTCACCACCAATACGATTAGACCTAAATTGGCAACTCTGGAACGACAATTTATGTCTAGTTTAAAAATCTTCCCAATGGCTATTGGTGAAAAGATTCGACGACATACTTCTTTCCAAATTGAATTGAATTTGTCGCTTTTGAACGACATGGAACGTTTGATTTCAATCTCAAACTGGTCAGAAGTTTCTCCGGAAATTACGACTGCATTAGCAGCCAATTTTGGACGTGAACTCCCTTTACTGAAAACTGAAAATCAACTACAGGTTTTTAACAACTTCTTTTTACAAATAAGTTTTTATACTTTTTCTTGAGCTTATAATTTACTAAAAACTATTTCGTTTTTCATTTACAAACATAAAATTAAAATAATCATATTAATTATAGGAGCGCGTAAAAGTCATAGGAGTGGATTTTGACATTTCACCTCCAATCATTAATGATTTTTTGCTTCCAACTCAACCGACCGCTGACATTGAAAAAATGGATTCAAACGAATTTCTTCAATCCAATTTATTTCAACTTATTCGATCGGATATTCCATCGCATTACTGGCCGATGTGGATCAGTAACATTCTCATCTCGGATGAGAAACCGAACTCTTATTCAATTTTGATCAAAATGTTTCGAGCTCGAAACAAAGATTTATGTAAAATCATGCAATCTTGTACTTTTCAAGATGAATCGGAACAATATGATCATCAAATTGAATGTGATCTCTGTCGATTTATTCTGTCAGAATTCAATTTTCACGATATCATTCCCGGTCAAAAGCAATTCATCACCAGCTATTTGATTAAAAATATCATTGATGGTTTGAAAACGTTAAAAACAGACAAGGTACGCTCCCCTTTACTCAAAATTTAAGTACAGCCGCCAAATATGTACCATTTATTTTTTCTTACATTTTATAAAATAATTAATTTCTAGCCAGTTTTTAACTTTTGTCCACTGGTCAATCAACAACGACAAGTTGACAGAAAAGGAGGATTTTTCCTTTCCAGTGGGAAAGGATCCCATTCTACAATTCGGGTTCCAAATACCCGTTTTGTCAAAATGTCTCCTGACAGTGCCATCCGAAATGCTCAAGCGTTTGTAATTATGAAATTTATAACGCGCCAACATTGCACCAAAGGCCATTATTTTGTCAATTTGACAAATCTATTCTACGATGTGCCAGATTTCCTTCCGGAATTCTTATTCTTTGGGGGTAATTCAGCCGTTATCAGCAATTGGGATATGGCTTCAAAAGCAATAGCCCCTTTGTTACAGACGATTCCAAACAACATCCATCCGGATTTTAAACCCTCAATTTGTAGACAAAAGGCTTACACTTTGTTACTCAATTCTAGCAATCTAACTTATTGTCAATGTACAAATGAGAATTGTGATGTCAACAAAATGATTCATGAATTCTTAAAGGTTTTTACAACGTTTACACCTTAATAGAAATCATTTATTAGACTTCTTAAAGTTTGAAAAATTTCATTAAAACGAATCGGAAATATTCTAAATATTTCCTTTTTTGACATATTTGTAAAAGATCAATGGATTCATAACCCACTGACATATCATCTTTTAATGACTTTTTTAGAATTTTCAGAATTCAATAGATATATTAACCTCAATTTTGAATTTCAGTTAAAATAATATCCTGAATAGTCTAATAATTTTCAGTATATTTGTGCAATTTTTATGAATCTGACGGTCAAACCTAAAAGATCCATTTCCGTCCTGTTTGGAAAACAACTGGTCAAAACTTTTGTTGCTCAAAAAGCTCTCCAATCTGAAGACGATTTCATTATCGATAATTTGGACTCCCTACGCCTTCCAGCCAATCAACTTTTCTAAAAACCCAACAACAAGCATCTGAAATTGTCACTTTTATAATCAAAGCAATTTCATTCCCTTGGGCATCCAATCCTTGATCGCCACGAACACATTTTGGACTCAATAAATTACTATATTTGTCAAAAATACTCTTTTGAATCAAATTAACTTTTTCAAAATAAAAAATATATTTTTATAATTTTCGAGATTTTATTGCCAGAGAGCCTGTTTTTATCTATTTTAATTTTTAATTTTTTATTCTATAAACCTGTATCTGTTTAGAGAATTCCTTTAATACTAAATGTGCAATTTATCTTTTTTAGACACTTCATCGATCTCCGTAAATGAGTTCCAAAAAACTTCTTCAATATGAAATATTTCATCATGCTGAAATAAATGGGAAACCATGCTTTCGCAAGGGCACTTTCCAAATTCCCTATGTTGGAAAAAATTCTATTGGGGAACACACTTCTGATATAACTGTTCATATTTATGAGCCGTTCGTGGCTGAACAGAATTTAAACCTTGATGACGAATTGAAAGCTATACGGTCCTTATTAATTAACCAAATCTCAGCATCGAATTTTCCTGACTTATTCATCATGCCCAATTTCTATCACAACTTAGATGATAATAATGATGGAACAGTCACGCATTCAATCTATATTTGGGAAGATAATATTAAAAATTTTCATATTGATTTGACCCCACTTTCAATATTGAACAAGGTTATTTTTGTTCATCCACGAACGGTGTCTGAACCTCAGAATTTATATCTGTTAATTTCACCATTTAATGAGACCTAAGGTGGCCAACAAATAATTTATTGTTAGGATTTCTGGACCCATAATTTTGACTATTTTATTTGAAAAATATAATTTTTCTGTTCTTATTTCAGACTGAATTTTCCAGACGTATATGCACGTTAAATTATTCTTACCAAACATCACATGGTGAGTATACTTATAATCAATATAAGTTCTATACTAACGTTTTATATGCAGTTTCAGTATCAACGATTTCCAGGAAATGAATCCTTTTAAATAAGACTGAATTTTTCACTGCCCAATGTGTGGCCCCCTATACGGTATCAGCCGGCAGCATTTATCAAATACTCGATAGATAAATTACTATTTAGTATTCTACAAACTTATATTCATCAGAAGTGATTTTAAAACGTTTTGATAATACCTCAAAATGTATTTTAATCGTTTTTTGACCCGGACGAGCATTGACCGTAAGAGAAAAGCTTCAAAAAATCAGAGAGCTGCCTTACACCTCATTTTGTTTGTCCGGATACAAAATACGAATTGATTTAATCACTTTCTCTGAAATGAGTTTTACACGAAAGCTTGCTGAAACTGAGAAGGGGCCTGAAATTTATTTTTATTTTAGTACTTTCACGTTAGGGAGCGAAAACTTTGGACTTCTTTATTGCAATTTTCGGTCAGCCCAAAAATCGTTTCATTGGTTGAACTGAATTTTGTGATTTTAATAATCATAAAAAGAATGTCAGGTCACACCAATTTTGCGGTTTTGGGCTTTTTTGTAAAAGCTGAAACGGCTTCCGCTAAAGCAAAACATAAAGATTTGTTTTGAACTCTGTCTTTAGAGACCTGTAGCGATTGCCGTTTCGGATAACGACCGAGAAGTTGCTTAGTCAATCAGATTGGCTAGAATGAAAGAGTCCAAATTTTTTGATTAAAATATTTCAAAATTTTTAATAAAAAACGTTCAAATGAGTCAAGCCTTATTTTTTAGTTACGACCACACAGACAAGCAATCATCATCTATCAATTCTCATATTCCGAGAATAATTTACACATCACTGTGAAGTTTTATGGAAAACAATCTGATCGTTTTTCTGGCGCTGATCACGCTTGCGCATCTTTAACACGCCGAAAATGGGCCACCTCTCTTTTGCCTTTTAAGTTTAAAACTTGGCATCGTCTTCCTCAACATGTCTATTTGCAATTTTTACATAACAACAATTTTTATTACAAGGAATTCATTTTATTTCAAACAAATAAACAGGTTAAAATATTTATCAGATAGGCAATCTGACCATTTTTCAAAATGATCATAATTCCTCGCGACCCTTTCTCTCAACATTCCGGCTGGGTTTTTTACATTTTTTCTAATGACCTGATACTTTTTGTTCTCCTATACATTACTTAAGTTTAAGCCCCCGTAAATATCGGGTCCTTGTAATCAGAGGATAAAAACGTAGGGTTCATTTGAACCACAAACCAAAATCCTATAGTAGTCTTTTAAAAATTAAGTTAAAATTTTAACATTTTTTGTTCTAGTACGCATACAGGCCGAATAATGTCCAGAAGTTGTTATATTTTTACTGTACACATTTTTATTATCTGCAATAAAGGTTATATTAAAGAAAAAAAATACCTTATTCCTCAATGCAAAGTTCCATATATAGACTGAATTCTAAAACTTTTGAAATTTTCATTCTATTTGGTCTATCTTTGGACCAAAAAGCTGATCTTAGGGTTAGGGTTATTTTTTAAAATAATTAGAAATGGTATCAATTTCGGCAGTGAATTCTGTAAACTCCAAATCGAAAATGGACTTTTTAATCTTTGCGTAGGCAAAATCGTAGGCGAAAATTTCACTGGGAACTCCCCGGAAGTTTCGGAGAGTCTTCAGAA
>SCLD01091445.1:0-12916 GCA_004367895.1 Oikopleura longicauda | reverse complement strand
GAGCAGAGCGAACGTTTAGTCTTAAATTGTCACGTTGTATCGAAAAAAGAATATATATTATGACATGATGCTTTCATTCAAACAAAATTCGCCACCACCAACCACAAAGCTTATTCCCAAACAGCGTTTTTTTCTGTTCGAATTATTAGATAAGAAACAATAGGCCATGAATGTCACCCAATCGGCACCAGAACCTGCCGTCACCACCACCATGAATCCGTCGTTAGTCGTAAGGAGGGGCGCAGCGGGTCTCCCAAAGAAAAGAAAATTAGAATTTAATCAAGTGCCGTCTACTTTGTCCAGGGTGTGTTACACTAGGCGGGTATACCTACTTGATCGTGACCATGGCCAGAGCCCAATTCAGCATGTGGAATGTCTGTATTGCTTTAGTGCCGAGCGAGAGAGTTAAATCAAGATCTAACCTGGTACTGCTGACCATTGCGTAAATATTTATGTAAGCGCACGCCACGGGCAACTTCCTGTTTCGGCACGATTTAAAACCTAAAGAGCGTGAGTACGAATGCGCAACCGCAGTTATGGTACAATGCGATCGGGACCTCTTAGCGTCCTCTGACTGCCACCGAAAACGAAAGTCAAAGCTCTACAAATTAACGCGTAGTTATGTTTAGTTATATAAATGGCTTAATTTGACTTGTTAAAATACATTCCGTTCATGACGAACCCCCAGTTACCCAGGGTTCTGATTTGACTTAGAATGGGGTGCACTTTGATTGATCTGAATTCTGAGTCAAGTATTTCTCATGGTCTTTTCAATTGACATTTCTGAGAGCTTTTTCCCAATTTGAATCTAGTATCTCCTGTCACTCGATAATAAATACCCTTGCTCACTTCCACACACTATACGCATGTGATGCAAGTACCGAATTGCATGCCGTAATCATCTATTCCATCGTTTTCATCCCAGTATCCGGATTATGACGCAAATCCTGACAACCTCGATTTTAGCGCTGATCTCAGCATATATTCTAATATAGTGTGTGCGTGCGTGCGCGCCACGTTGAATGAGGCGCAAAACCAGTGCACCGTACTAAATGTTTACGTTTACATGTAATTTGGTTCTTTGTACCAAAACCAGATAAACATTGCGGTTGTGGTGGTGAGTTAGTAGAACCCGTCCGAGCTCGGATTATTGACCCGTCGGGAATGGATCGTGTTGTAGTAGTAGTAGAAGCGCCAAGTAACAACCGAATATAAGCAGATGAAGCAGAATATCCGTGACAAATGTCTATGTCTCTAATCATGGTCGACATGCATGTTTCGCTTTTAAGTCTCCCTGAAAAGTGACTTGCGCTTCTCGCCCAAAAAATAAAACAGGGACATGGGGCCCAGTGAATTCATCATCTACGTGTTGAATATGGCCTGTCAAGTTAAATCTGTCAAGTACCTATTTGATCATGCATTTCACGTCAAATTAAAATCAAGACAAAAAACCAGCGGTAAACCGCCGTAAACATCCATCGTATAAGGTCACGTTTTTAGAAGTACCATCCGCGGAAACAATGTACATGGTGAGGCCCAGTCGAGCAGACCAGCAGGCCTTTTATTAACTAATTCTTATGTCCAAGACGAAAAATAGTTTAACGATGACATTTTACCCTCGTCTCATTGTCGCCATCATCTCACCCCATTTTTTTTTCGCTTTTGTGTTCCCCGTTCCGGTTTTTCGGATTGACCAAAAAATCACAGCTGAAAATGGTAATGGCACAGATTTTGCGTTTTTCGGTGACCAAAAGTTCGATACACTTCTAAAAGTAGGGGATGGCATACACTTGGCGCGTATTTATAAACAGTGTGTGATGGGCCAGGTGTGATGATTTTCAAACGAAACATTACTTACTTAACGGGTCGACTTATACCCCTGGCGGAACGTTAGTACATCAATTCAATTGCGATGTAGGGTGTCATTGGTCTCTACCAGTCTTGTTATCGCCTGAAATAACGAAAAGTTTGGCCCTTATCAAAAACTTATCAAACTTAACCTAACCGCCACTTTTTCACCCCACTAAGTTCCCCGCACGCCCTCCCCTTAGCACTCGCCACTACTTGGTCAATTCATTCAGTACTCATGTCATTTTGGTTCTAGACGACGCAACGTCGTTGTTCGGTAAGGTTGTTGAAGATTTTAATCAAATCAGCTTACAGTAGTCATCAAAACACCCGCAACGCAAAAAGACGTCAGTGAGACAGCGTCTCAACAACTCCGCCGTGATGACGTGTTCAATTAGTTCACAATTAGTAAAGAACAAAACGCGGTGCGGATATGAGAGAAGCGCCGAAAGTTTGTCTAAGAAAACTCATTACACAGTCGACGTAATAGATAATTAGGGAAGAACTCTGGGCCCACTCTTTCCGCGTTCCCCTTCCTCCCCTTCTCTCTTTCGCTTCTCTCTTCATTTTTGGATGAATATTTGATTAATCGAAGACAAAGTTCACTACAAGCATAAAATCATTCTTGGTCAGGCTTGAAAGCGCCTTCGTCTCTTTGACAGTGATTAATAATGAGAGTGAAAACCGGAACCACGCGCATTTTACACTTTGTCATGCTTAGCCTTGACTTTGTGCATAAACAATGCACGTTGCCAGTTAGACGCTCTCCCTCGCTACCATTTCTTATCAGCACTCCATTCCCGAACTATTTATAAGTTAACTTATAACGAGGCCAAAGAACGAGGGTCAAAAGGAAAGAATCATTACAAGCAGTGTATCTGTTCGAGAGATAAGTCACGTGGCAATGATCAGCGCCTAGTTCGAATTCTCAATTCATTATTAGAGCAAAATTAGACCGGCCCAGGGAGACAACCGGGTTTTGTTTATTCGCTTTTCTGTTCTATTTTCGAGTATCTACTTACAATCAACACCTAATCTGCTTGATCTGGCTCAAATGCACCAGCGCGCGCAGAATGGGGGGCGACACGTGACCACCGCTGCAACCACTATGATTGCAGTTTTTAAAAGCAAAAGACAGAAAACAAAGCGCAAGTTCACTGTTCTAAGTAGTGCCTTGAATAAACATGTGATCATGGTTTTTGAACACACAGTGAGACACGGGCTAGGGCTGACGCGGTCTATAATATTGTTCGAACAAAGGGGACGAAATCAGTCAATTACAGCTTCGAAACTTTGACGCCGACAAATTAATTTACTTACTTTTACTTTCAGTACACCTAACGGTCGAGGACGAACCCGTCTCGTTTCAATTGTACGACACGGCTGGACAGGTAAGAACACACGTTGTCAACATTGTACTACTACCACGCCTCAGCTGGCGACACTCTATATGTAGACATACACAGCTCCAACACTCGTTGTGTAGCTCCCACTATACTAAATCACTAATATAATTGGAAACATCGTGTTCCCGACACAACTAGAACATGATTCAGTAATTTGACGGTCAACACGATCGACAGTCAGTGTTGCCCAAAAACTGTGTCGACATCCGCAATGGATTTGGAGTTTTCGATATCATACCCAACTTACTTCTAAAAAATCGATCACTGTCAGCTTTAACTATTCAAGTTTCGTTTTTAGTGTCCGAGAGTAGTTTCAAGAGACAGAGTAGTCACCCATGAAGTAACGAATTCGATGTAATCACCTAAATTCGGGAAATACGATCATACACACACAATGTCAAGCTCGTTAACGTGCTGTGGGAACGAAACGACGGCTAACCAAGTTTTTTCAATTTCAGGAGCACTTCTCCGTATTGCGACGTCTCTCCTATCCCGATGCCGATGTCTTCATGGTGTGTTTCAGCATCATTGACCCATACAGTTTCAAACGTATCCAGACCAAGTGGTTGAAGGAACTGGCAGAATACTCGCCCCACACGCCAATCGTATTGGTGGGCACCAAACATGATCAGCGGAACAATATAAATACGAAGATATTGTTGAACAAACACGGATTGAAGCCAGTGACACAGGAACAAGGCGAACAATTTGCACGTAAAATACGGGCCAAACAGGTAATGTGACAATAAACACGCCCCACCATGTGGACATATAGATAGATCGGAATGGATTATAATTATTTGATTGTCAGTAGATGTGTCTGTGATTGCTATCACCAATCGGATCCGGATTTTTCGTTTCTAACGACACCTAACTAGATAAGCTGATGTCGTTTCGGGTACCCCTACTTAACACGAGTCCTTGCCTTAACATAATTATCGGCAATGTAAAGAAGAAGAGAGGGCCACCGATGCCCTCCCCCTTATCAGATGTTTTGACTTTGGTCAGACCGGACACGTTGGGTGAACCATATATGGCTCAGATTTTTCGACAGGCTCAAACCCAGGTCCGAGCCAGGAGTGACGAACCTCAACAAAGCTGATTCTTGGTTTTGGTCACTCTTGAAATACGTACGAATCCGTATTTATAGTCACTATTTGGCCACACGCAAATATGAAACTCGTTTAGAGCTGGAATAGAGTGGTCCTATTTTAAGGGTACGGCAGTACGGTAAAATGAAAACACATTTACACCTGACACAATCAAAGGCACGCGTAAAATGACCATTTTAAGTACAAGTCGTGAAGTATGGAAGATGAAATAGAACATGTTATTTTGAACACGCGGGATAACAACAAATATAGCTGACCAAACGACCAACGTCATATAGACATTCGGGTTCCGGATTGAACGCGTCAGTGGAACATGTTCTAGTCTAGAGTTGCTCGACTGATAAGTGCTGAACACCAGCTTTCGTTGAATCATGACATATATAGTTACCATTTAAATTGGTACCCAACCGCAACTGATCAGTTACGGACGAGACCACAATGGACATTGTCATTTTATATGTCTTTTTTTTCAAATACAGTAGACGCCTCGTTCAAATAAACCCTGCGAAAGGTCACCCTATTCTAGGTGCTAATTTTGATGACGGTGGCGACCTTTTGGCAAAATTCATCACAGCTCGGTGCTGGCCATCTCGTAATTTAATTTAGATTAAATAGAATAATAGTTGACATAACAGGCGTAATTTCAAGTGAATAAAAATGGTTTCATGAACCAAGGCCCGACGTCGAAATTGGGGTTGCAATTTGCCTAGCCGGGGGAAAATGTCACGACGGCAGCAGAGTCGAAAAATTCAGATGTGATCATGCTTGCGTAAAACGTCAAAACATCCGCCAAATAAAATCTGCAAAGCTCTCATTCTCTACCCCTAGAAAAACGGGGGCCAAAGAATCGACGCGAGCGGATGGCGTCACACGAGTGGCAAAAGCTTCAATAATATTATGAGTTCTAACAATTCACGTTCACTCCGCGCCGCTGATTTGATTGTTAAATCCGGATACATTTAGGGACATATTGTCCGTTCATAAGAAATAGAGCAAGAAGCTGGTTGGTGTGGAATTTTCTTCAGTCATGTTTCATTATTATAAGTTCTAACTATTTTTGTCTTTTGATGATGAAACTGCGCGCGCCACTCTCACGTTAGCCACCATAAGATTCAAGACACAGTTACCGCGACTTTTGGTTGACTTCGTCCATTCTATGTTCTTCTTCGAGTTAAAAGAAAAAACGGCGCGACGTGTAGTACAAGTACAGTGGAATGTCTTCAAGTTGCCCGTTTTGTGTGCTTTAAATCCACAAGGCGGTGTCTTCCTTTTTCGTTTGTTTCTAAAGCCATACAAACATGATCATCAAAATCGCTAAATTCTCATCCATTTTTTTTCAGTACATCGAGTGCTCCGCCCTCACCCAGAAGAATTTGAAAATGGCGTTTGACTCGGCCCTGCTGGGCGGCCTGGACCATCGCAACAAGTACATCCCGCGCCCGATTGGCGCTCCAACAACCAACACCACCAATCGCATCTCGCCCGGTGCACGCCTGCGCAAATCGATGAGGCGTCTGTCATTGCTAACGTCGCGGAAGAAGTTAACCCGTCATCGTGACTCGGCGGACTCGGATTCTTCGCTCACTTCTAGCGCTTCAAGCTCGAGTTCAATGCTATCTGACAGTAGTTTATCGGACAGTCCGTCGACGGGCTCGTCCACCTACTCGAAGACGTTTGACCCCGAGCGCATGGAGAGCCAGTTGTCGATCAAGAGTCAACTGAGATCAATGATCACGTGTTTCGGATAATCTTCTTTTTTTGTATAAAGTGACGCCAGTGAGGCCGATTTAAACCCACTTTGACTTTTTGCGTGGGCGTGCATTCACTTAAGACAACATCGAATCATTTAAAACTTGTAAATTGTAAATCCAACATTTAAGTACAAAAACCTAGCCTACCATGTGTTCGTAATCACTTCAAATTATTCACCCTCATTTGAAACGAAAATTTTTGCTAATTTTAACCGTTGGTATGAAATCGACCAGAAAATAATGTAATTTTGAACCCAACCCTTTGCAACACGACACCCTGATGTATAAAGACGAGATGCGACAAACGATGTGTACAGATGAAAACCCGAAGAATGAAACTCATCATCAGCGGTGATGATAACAAATTCGGCACCTGAAACAAAATAGTGAACAGAAAACACTCAAAAAACTAACTTTGTAAAGCTTTCTTTTAGAAGTGAATCGATTGACGGAGATGACTGTCTTTTTTGATTCATTTTTAATTTCTAATAAACGCAATGCCACCGCCACCGCCTACGCCACCGAGCTCCGAAAACCGGTTGATTTCGCTCATGCACCGGACATTTCGTCTCATCTGTCGTTTGCGCGTGGTTCACAATGGTGGTTAAAAGCAAAAAAGCTAAGAACCAAAAACAACATAAATGTGTCGTTGATTTATTTTCATCGGATCAGCATGTCTGAATAGGGTCGGGTGCCAACGCCCAATTCCTATTTTCTCACATCACGTTAGAAGTTGGCATAATGCAACAGCAAAATAACGAAGCAAAAGAAAAGTGTGTGTCTCTAAAACAATCTGTCTCAGTTTTTGACGGCCTCATTTAGACACCAACGTTTATTTTTAACATTAGTTAGTTTAACCAGGTGCCACTGCAAGTGACGAAGATGCTTGGAATACCATGATTCGAGTGGAAACAAAGACATAACGTCAAACTTGAACCCCTTCACGAGATTATATTTCAAGTCACTTGTAATCGGAGTAGAGAATTCGCTGCGGTCACCATTGGTTTGCCAGAATCGGACCACAAGTCGCAGTAGTGGATAAGAAGGAGTCGTTTTTTTGAATAAATAATCAATTTCAAACGGGCCTAATTAAAAAACAAGCTCATTATATTAACGTACCAAGTACATTTGTAATTCGCGCACGCGCAATTGACAGCGCAACTTCTAATTGGATTTTTTAACATCTCTCGTCAGAGGGTCTGCAGACCACGAGATAAATCCTCAAGAAAACACAAAAGTCGACCCCTCGACAACAAACAAAAAAAGTTGAGTTAGGCCAGCTAAAAGCGGGTATAGACTTATCATTAGCAATATTACTATCTGCTGCTCACGTGTTTGTTGTTTATCGTTTAAAAATGTTAAGCATGGGCTCAGTGGTGTGGCTTATGCAACCGTAAATGTCTATTTTCAGGTCACTACGACGACGGCACTCTGAAAAAAGAACATCTTCTTCACTTGATTGTAGTAGTATAACAAGCGAACGTGTGTGCCCACTCTAAATAGAAAAGCACTCTAAAGGAACTTGTTTTGGTTATGTTGACTTCGAGATTTGCGCGAACATCTGCGCCAGTTGGGAGCTTCAAGCATTATAATTTTGGGCTTTTGTTCACACGTCACCCATAACATTTTATGCAGCCTCGTCTTGTCGCTTTTCGAAATAACGTGGACTCAAGTTGTTCCTTCGCGGCTTGATTCAAGTTTTCTTGATTTTTCACGGCTTGATTCGATGCTCGTCGCCCAGTTCCATGTCGCTGACCTATGTTCAAACGCAGCGTTGATTCGATCGAAACAGACTGTCAGGCACATTGTCAGGTTCATTTCCTACGTCTTGTAGTCACCTCGACTACACACACAAGTCCGTCGGCGGCCCCATTAATATGTTTATACTGCGTACTTAAACAAGTAGTTACGGAGTTAAGTCGGGCGTCACGCAACAGCCGAAATCAGTTTTAATCTTTGATTTTGACATCTTCTAATTAGTGGTCGAATGTTGCGAGCAGCCCCATTGGACTTCTGGTCGCCTTCGTTCGGCTTATATTGATGTGGCAATATTATAGAACATGATTGTGGTATGAATTTTTGATATGCACTTATGTTGTAACTTACATTCTGTACGAATGAATTCGGTAAGCAAGTCAACTGCTCTCGCCAGCCATCTAGCTTCGTATGATTGTTCAAAATGTTGTTTAGACACCGTTTTGTTACTAAGCCAATGTACCAAGTACTAAGGTCCCTTTATGACGTTAATCTTCAAGCTCTGAATTGTTCCTGCATTGCCACCAGACAGCGGTGGTGATACAACCGAACATTGAGCACGAACGAATGGCACGTTAGAACGAAGCTTGGCAACTACGCTGGCAAATTGCTGCGGCCTAAATAGCTGTGGCGGGTGACACTTGATCTGATTCTACCAACGTATCTTGGTACTTTGACGTTTGATTCAATTCATTCAAAAGTCTCAGAATATAAACCGAATTGGGTTCTGGCATCAATGTAAGGGTACATCGTATCGTCGGGGCCCATCTAAAACAGTATCACGAAAAATACCATTTACATAAGACCACCAGTTTCCGATCGTTTCCGTCTTAGCTCTAACTATATGGTTCTAAAGCAATTTTCTATAGCGTCATTTTTGAGCTTAGAGATAAAACTGTCAATGGCGCCGGGGTGACACATGTTCATTCAGATCGCTGTTTGAACTCAACAATCACACACAACGATTAATTTGAAACTCCCCATTTATTTGTTATAATATTATTTTGCCTCGTCAGTCAGCATGTTCTCAGGTCGCTAATCGTGTTCTTTTAACGCCAACATTACGGTAAACACGGTAGCCACGGTGTTGATGACATGACGTGTATTTCTAAACTCGGTTCATATCCTTGACATTTACCAATTATGATCAGACAGAAATTAAATTCAGAAAAAAAATGAGCATTAGAATGTTAGCCGATGCGGAAAAGGGCGCATTGATAATTGAATTTTTATTATTAACGCTTTTGTTAGTGCAGCTTCTGCCCATTGGTGTTTCGTTCGTACCGTATTTCATTGATAAGGTTAAATATTATGACTCCCATGACTCTATGACGCGTAAATCAGCGAATTAACTAACCTAACTGTCGAATTCAAGTCTAATCCATCAAGTGGCTTCAAGAGAGCCACCTTATACGTTTGTCGATGTTCTATGTGACCCAATTTTATATCGAGTGATTAGCCATTAAGTGGGCTTCGATGCCGCATTTTCGAGATTTGAGCCCACTTCTCTCTTCAAAAAATGAGGTAATTGAGCTCCCATAGAAAGGGCTTGGTACCCCGTTCCCAAAATCGGCCATTTTAGATGCGTCTTTTTGCTCACTAACAAAAAAAATCAATTTCATCGTCAAAATCATATTTGTCAAGAATAAGCGTCAGAAGTCGAAACTGAAAACTGAAACAAAAAATGAGGTCAAAACTGAGATCTGGCAGTCTCTAAGTCAGTTTGATGCGTAAACAAGGCAGCTCAGTTACACGGCCGAATGATGATGATGATATCGCCTCAACATACGTCAGTACCTAAGCGTCGCTTATCAGTCAAAAAACCTAACGAAAAGAAGGGGTGCTCGGGATGGCTCGGGACTTGGTTTGGACCATAATGTCATTATGCTGCCTACTTACAAACCGGTACTGAGCCACTTTTCACGGATAATCGCGCTGGGTTTAACCACACAAGCCGCAAAAGACACATAGTAGCCCAATGCGTTTACATGTGAGGCCATGTACCGAGGGCCGCGCCAAGGCCCCCTTCACTTTCGGGGGATAAGCTTTTTAGACTTTTTATGGGTTCTAAGGTAAACTCACTTAAAATTGATAAGAATGGATGCACAGGCACTCCTCTTTTTTCAATCGGGTCAAGTGGCTATCTCAGTTAGTCCACTCAGCCTTCCTTTTTAATGGTTCTTTACGCCAACGCAAGCACGATGAACTTTGCAATAATTTCTTCGATTTGTTTGTCAGCTTATTAGAAGACTGGGTTAATTATCTTGGCTCAATCAGGCTAAGCCAGTTTCATTAGCGCCTGAGGTTGACTTACAAAAGGAACCAACGCATGTCGTCGGTCACACCATATCACCTCTTTTCATTTGACGTGGTCGAAGAAAGCGATAACGGGCCAAATTTGACGGTTCAAATCAAGATAAGAATAAAGAAAAAAGAAGACTCAAGGGCCGGATTTGGCGCATGAACTTAGCGGTAATACAGACATAAACTCACCCATTAGTGACGTTCAACTGTATCGTGTTTTCGCATCATCATCACCACCGATCTAACCCACTGCTGACATTGCATCATATAGAGGTCTTGCTTAAATTAACACAAATTCCACAGGCGGTATGAGGGGAAGGAGGTTCCTACCACGCAAAGAGAACGTACACCACGTTTAAGTTCCTAACCAAGAAATCGAGTCAATTCAGACATGATTTCTTGATACGACATTTTTGTGACAATTCCTGCTGTGGCATCTTCGTCTTGTTGTTTGAACTACTACTCGCTCTACTTTAATTAGTCGTGCAACGTGTCTCTTTAAAACATTAAAAGTCATTTTGGTAATTTAAGCCGGCCTAGTGTACCTTGTCAACATACAAAAATTAAACATGAGCAACCTAGATACTAATTGAGGTTGGACGGTATTAGACCTGACAAGGTTGGTGACACTGGCGTCATCTATTTATCTAATGACTAAATTATTCGTTTTTACTACGATATGATTTCGAGGGGCGCGGTCAGCCCCGTTCGCCGTGATTGCATTTCATTTCAATTTATGTTTGGCCAAATGATTAAAAAATTATGCTTGAGTGATGACCAAAAGGGGTCAGCCCAAAGTAAATCACATTTTTTTTTTCGTAACAATTCGCAGCACTAATTTGCACTTTCGCCCTTTTTTGTACTAATTTAGAACCCCAGTAAAATGAAGCCCTTGGCCCTTTAGTTGCATCAGCCATTGGTGTATATTATGGCAGTTGACGCATCCTGCAGATTATTTGATCAAGTGACATCAAGATATAATCCATCCACTCCATCTGCTCCGTGCCGTTATACCGAGTACTGTACATTTTACTTTTAGTTAAACTTTCCCCTTGTTAGGAACATTCGGACCGGATGGCCCAATTTGAATGAGTTCCATGTTTTTAAGTTCACTCCGGATGCCATGTTACTGCCATTTCCACATAAAAAGGCGTTCGTTCTATTAAATCGGATAATGTTTGAACATAGTTACAAGTTTACCCTCTCTCTCTCATTGTCAAGCAGTCGGTCACTTACCCCACTTGCACCAGTGAAAACACTTTAGACGACTGTTTGTTGGCAACTATGACCTCGTTATACAGTTTTCGTGTTGATTATGTATATATAAATGTATGCGTGTTATGCGTAACCCCAGCCCAGTTATGTGGCTGATCTTGCGCAATATTATTCCTTCATGACTCTCCTAAGCCAATTTCAAAGTGGTGGGCCACATCAAACCATTCAAAATCTGCTTGGAATTACTTATCGTCAAGCGTCGACGCCACAATTATTACGTTTGATGTGTAAAATGTGAAAATTCAATTACTTACCACTAGCCCCCTTGCCTGTGGTGCTATGTGAGTGGACCGTTACACACCATTCAAAAGGGTCCCTTTAACGATATAATTGACCAATTCTTTACTAGGTTTACGCGGCCGGACGTCATTTACGGTTAGAAGGAGTCAGCCTGATGCTATACAAACAACTATATCATCTATAATTACGCGATTTCAAGACGATCCGGGGGTCGCTCAACCTTTTCATTCGTGTGTGTGTCCACATCCGAATCCTATTTCTTACTTTTTTCATCTCACACGTGTTCCCGGCTTCGAAACCACGCCCTGAACACAAAAATTCCTTACTTAAACATTACGGTGATTCCTTTATTTGATAAGGCAAATTTGTCAGAGTCAGCCGAAAATTCCAGAAGTGAGTGAATGGTTTAGATAAGCCCCCTGCTCCATTCATAAACTTGAGATCGTTGGCGTGTGTATAATGAGCATAATGAAACTCTTTCAGTATCAGTGTTTGATCTGAACATTTTTAAACATCGAAACGCGGCGGCGGCCTGGCCACAAATAGAGATATCAAATTTACTTTAGAATTGAAGTAATAGCTGGATAGATATGTCGTCAGGAGAGGCCCAGATCGGCGCACCCGCCCCCCAGTTCACATGTCAGGCTTTGGTCGATGGCGAATTCAAGTCAGTATCATTGTCATGATCGCGGGATAATTGCCATTTACCAGATTTCACCCCTCATGTCTATTAGTCATTATCCCATGATGTTTCTAAGTCGGATTATCGCGGCAAGTATGTGGTGTTGTTCTTTTATCCGCTTGATTTTACGTTTGTCTGCCCGACCGAAATTATTGCCTTTTCGGAAGCAGTGGCACAGTTCAAACGCATTAACTGTCAAGTGATAGCCGCCTCGACAGGTTAACAAGTTACTGCTTGAAGCCTTTAAAAACGTGTACACTTATGTTCAAGATTCGGTCTATTCCCATCTTGCTTGGTCGAATCAACCACGAAAACAGGGCGGCCTGGGCCCAATGAAGATCCCGATACTGGGCGATACGACGCATAAAATCGCGCGCGCCTATGGCTGCTTGAAAGCTGACGAGGGAATCGCATTCAGGTAGTAGAGTCTAGAGACGCCAAGAGAGATTGGTGGTGAAGTGTGTGTGGAGAGTGAATTATCCAATTCTTTTTTTCGAGCACCACAGAGGTCTATACATAATCGACAAAAGTGGTATCCTGAGA
>SCLD01091433.1:0-12918 GCA_004367895.1 Oikopleura longicauda | reverse complement strand
GATCATCTTCTGAAACGGATCTTAATCCTTATCAAAATCCTCACAGGCCATTTTACCACTATTGTATAGGAGGTAAATACATGTTGAGGATCTAAAATCTTGAAAATATGCAAAAATAGGTAAAAAATCACGTTTTGGTTCGGCTAGAGTAATTTCAAGTGTCGAAATCAAGTCTTGAGGCCAATTATGAGGTCATCGTGGCGTCACCGTGAGGTCAAAATTGCAGCATGGAAATATGATAATGATTGAATATGGGTATTTTATTCAGGAATATTCAAAACTGGTTTTGTTTATACTGATTTGTGAAGTAGCTCTGATCATATCACGTTCATTTTTTTCATTTTTGAGCTAAGGATCCTTTCATGACCTCAAGTGGCCTTGGTAAATCAATCTTTACTCAAGATTTGGGTCTTTAGTAGAACTATCCGAAATTGTGTTCAACTCATAAAAAACCGCCGTACGATCTTCTGAAATGTCATTTTTGTAAAGTGTCTTTAGATTTTGTATTATTTGGATCAAAAGTATTTTTAACGTGGATTTGAAATTACTTAAGAAAATATCAGAAGCTAAGAGAGTCAATATTATAAAAATAAATGCTACGCAATGATAACTTAATGATAAAAGCATACTGGTATATAAGCAGCTAAACATTTTTGGAAATCCAGCTGGCTCAGAATATTAAGAAACAACTGTCATAGCTTTGAATTTATTTGAGAAAACTTTTTGTTCCATCATCAAGTCAATTCGGTTAAAGTTCGTCAATGAATCAACGGCCGCAATTGAATCGAGGTGGTCACATTGTGACTTCCAGTATGAGTCCAATTATTATGAGAACAAAAATAAGTGCACAAGATGAAAAGGGCGAGATTTCAACGCTCGAGTTTAAATAGTGAATCGAGATTGTGAACAAACACCACAATGTTACAGAGAGGAATGCAACGAAGCTTTGTACCATAAAAGAGTAATAACGCGATTGTCTCAAATTTGGCTGCTCATGGACCAGTTCAAGGACGGACAATAGGAACGGCATTAAGAAGAAAAGGGCAACCATGACATTCATCAAGCTAACTGCAAATTTTCCGAAATTAGTTTTAGTTTGTGTTAATGAATTGTCAAGTTCTGGTGAAGTGAAATCTTGACTTGGATTAAAAATCAAGATCCAGTTCGAGATAAGTTTCGAGAGCCAAGATCTGATATTTTCTGGTGCAGTTATATCGCATTGGTTAACTTTCATCTGGTTTTCGACAAGTAAAAATTCATTCTGAATTCGGCATTCTTTAAGTTCGTTTAATTTTTCTTTCAAAATAAAATTTGACAAATCATCGCTTTTCCGTCCATTGACGAATGCGGACAAGAACCAAACAAATGACAAAGAAAAAATGAGAATGACCACAAGTTTCATAACCATTTTTCGCGAGATTTGAGCAAAGCTATGTGCCACGGTTTGTGTGCCAAAATCTGTGTTTTGATTGAATGTTTGCGTGGATTCCGATCGCAGAACCTTTTTCTTAAGTTCAACTAGGGTGTAAATCATTTCGAGCGACAAAAAAAATGGTATCAAGATTGTGTTACCCTACCAGGTGCACCGTGCATTACTTACCATTGCGTTTTTAAGTCCGAATTTGCAAATTTTTGAAAATGGCTTTAATTTCCCGATTTTTTTATTTCGGCTTGGTTTACACCCTAAGTTCACGTCTTCTTATCTCATCATTTTTCAATTCCATTCGAAAATTTTCAAGAAGTGATAAGGTATTTGGCATGCCATGAAGATTTAGTTCGTCTTCATTTTCGTCGAATAATTGTCTATCATCATTTCTCTCTGTCATTTCTGTTCAAAATCAGAAAGATTCTTAGTTACTATCATAAAGTAAATATCGAAAAGTACGAATTCAATGAATAATTTTTTGAGTCACTATTCAATTTGAAGCAACTATCAACAAACTGCTTGAAAATTCGATTTTACGAGAGTTGAAAATATGTTTTGGTCTTCACAAAATTCCCTAAAAAGTGTTATGCCAACCAGGCCTCCACGGACGGACTTTCGTTCACCCGTCCACTCGTCCACCTCCGTCCACATTTCGGATTTTTTTATGGTCCGTTGTCCAAATCCGTCCATGAGTCCATGGAGATTGGTCATTTGTGTATGCTATTAATGGGAGATTAACGCAATGGTGATGCTAGACTAAAATTACAAGATCAGCTTCAAGCAAGCTGGTTGCTTTTGCAGCTTATGTAGTAAGCTTAATCATGTTTTTAAATTTCGAATCAGTTCAGTCCTTTGATAACGGTTTAAACCTAAGACTGACGAAAAGGGTCAGTTTAAGGCAAGATTTGTTTTCAAATAATTATGACGATATTGTAGCATTACGCTTATCGAAACATGTCACGTGAATCACTTAATGTCACGACAAGTCACGTGTTTCTGAGTCGGTACTGACTGAAGCATTAGTTCTTCCCTGAAGTTACGCAAAGTATCGAAATATGAAATGGACGATTCAAAGCCATTGTTCAACACAGACTTTACCAAAGTCAAACTCCTTGTTATCCCGGGTTCTTTGACCCGAAGAACATATTTTCACGAAATTTCGTGGCTTGAATTCAATTGCTGGAAATTTCAGCTTGGGGAAATTTTAGACATTTCGCCTCGAATTTGGTTCAAACAAAGGGACCAGTCCAGAATAGTTCTGAAAATAAAACATATTCAAGATTGGTTCTTATCGCAATATACGATTACGATTTTGCGATTACATAATCCAGGCTTAATCCAAAAACAACCGTTCGTTATCAAAACAGAACAAGTTGTTAAGAAATGATTGCGTTATCTCAATTGACAACAGGTATTTTTTTCAACTACACATTATCCAATTAAAGAATGTCTCAGGGCGTGACAATGCTGACACAGTATGTCACATACTGTATGTAACTATTGTCACATTGATGACAAAATAAGCAGGTCTTACAATATAATGATGAGAATTATTGATGACAATAATACCATGCGTTATGAATCATAACTTATGATTAATTGACACATCGCCACGGTAATCCGATCCAGACAGATAACAGTGTACCTCAGAGGCAAATATTCTAGGTTCCAGATATTAAGAATTTCGAATTTCCTGGATGATCCTGATCTAAAAGATTTTTGACGATATTTTTAATAGAGAAAATTGAAAACTAGGTCCACTTTCAAAAAATGTTAGATGGGAAACGTCAACTCAAGATCTTTCAAGTCGCAAAGAAATTCCAGCCGATGATGTCATTATGACGTCATCAAAAATTCGAGAATTTCGTAAAATTAAATTGATTGAAATTATGATATGACTCATATAATACGTATGTCTGCAAATTAATAAATAGGTGTCTAATAACCAATAGTTATGAACGTTTTATATATAAATCTGTAGAATTTTAATTCAGTATACTGTATACAAATTGTATATTATAAACATTAAGAAAAGTAACCTCAAAAACAATTGACTTAATCAATGTTGAACAGATTTTGACATGTTGCGTACTCTGATTTTATTGGGGGTCATTACGATTCAGATTTATGCTGATCCATAACTTCTTTAACTATCAATTACTTCGGATATTAAAATTGAATCTGACAGAGCGAAACAATAAATTCAAAATAAAAAAAAATAGAGAAGCGTTGTTATGAACGGTCCCGGCTTGAGATTTTCACAGCTGGAAACCCTGACAGGAATTTTATTTCGAATGTTTTTTTTTCTTCAACTAGTCTACACCCGTTTCCGATATTAATTGCATTGATTGACATAAAGTTTGGAATAACGGTGTGTCTTAAGGCGGACGGTCTTGTCTAACAACGAACTGACTTTCAGTTTTATCGAACAGCTTCACCTTACAAATAAAATTGAAGAAAATGAACTTTTTGTTCCATTCAAATTCACTGATAAATCCTGTTGTGGGATTATGGATCACAAATTGAAACGAAAATATACCGAAATGGTTTTTCACTTTTTCCAAGAATATTTT
This sequence comes from Oikopleura longicauda, assembly GCA_004367895.1. Taxonomy (NCBI): domain Eukaryota; kingdom Metazoa; phylum Chordata; class Appendicularia; order Copelata; family Oikopleuridae; genus Oikopleura; species Oikopleura longicauda. The sequence continues at coordinate 8,919 of SCLD01091433.1, read as the reverse complement.
CCTGGAACACGAATCTATGAAGGAAATTCATCACTCTTTCCAATAATTTCCCAACCGGAAAAATATCTGAATCCTTACTTTTCAACCATCTTAATTTTCAAACAGGATTTCATTTTTTGTTTCCCCGTTTGATACATTTGAAATAGAAGGACTTGTTTCGTAGTCCGAGTTTGAGATTCGAAATCAGAAGAAAAATATCGACCAAAATGATTTACATCCCAGTTTTGACCCATATAATATGGGCCATATAATATGGGTTATATAATATGGGTCATATTCGCGTGGTAGTTAATGATGAATTTAAAAGATCTTGTTGTTTCTATCGATGACCTTCGCAACAATTTTATCAAAGGAAGTATTTATAAAAATCGTCCTGCACAAACTTGTTATCACCATGCCCGTGAAAAAGACATATCATCAAAACTTGAAGAATATTTGGCAAAACATCAGTTGACTAGCGATACAACAGATTTTTATGGTGCTCGACATATTGCCGGTGATTTGCTGGAATTCATATACAGCTTGAGCAGAAATGTAACTTCAAGACTTTTGCCCGGATGTGGTAATGTTAAAGATTGGGTAAAATTTGCTGAAATAACACCATTGAAGTTTTTCACCGATTATTTTGGTGAAATCGATCGAAACGGCGACGGAAAACTTCAATTTTTTGAAATACAAGAAGTTTACCAAATTGTTCTTCAGGTCCGAGTTTAATTATGGTACACATAAGAACTTGTGGTTTTGAACTTGCACACATTGATGTGTCCCACTTAACATTCATATATATACGAAAGTGAGTCACTCCAAGGCAAGTGGGCACTCTAATACGTGAAAGTTCAAGACCAGATGTGTCACTCCAATTACACTCCAACGGTTGGAGTCCAACCCCCTTGTAATTGGGACTTTTTTTGAGCAAAACGAACTCGATAAAGGCAAATCCAAATTGTGAGGGATTTGAAACAGACGTCGTGAAAATGACAAATGAAGTCAAAAGAAGATATAGTTTCACCAACGAAAATTTTCTTACGGCTGAAGAGTCACGTGAATGGGTTTTTTGCATGGCTATGTTTCTTCATGGTATGAAACCATTGCCAAAGATGGTTGCAGCATCGAAGCCATCCGTTTCAGCGCCAAAGCCATCCGTTAAATTTGTTGAAGAAGTCCAAGACAGCGAAGATGACATTGAAATCGCTGATGTAGGACCAAATGTTCAGGTTTGATTTTGTCTTCTTGGTCCCCGGAGGTTTTGGCGACCATCGAATGATTGATCATTTTAGGCAGGAGTCTCTGATACTGAGTCAGACTCAGATTCTGACTCAGATTCTGACTTACCACTATCCATCGGAGCTGGTCCCGAGTTTGTTCAAGCTGGTGCAAGTGACACTGAAAGCGAAGATGAAAGCAACGACGAAACCACTTTTTGGTACCCGAATCAGGCCGGTCTTCAAATTGATGCTTATAGTTTGTGATCAAACACATATCTATGATTGGCTGACACAACTGACAAATTGTTGACTCATTATTACTGGAATCATTTTGAAAACCCGCGAAAGTTTAATTTACTTCGTTCAAATGAATATTTCAAATGTCATCATTGGTGCTGCCATGAGGTTAACGAATGGCAAGATTTTACCGAACATGTCTTTAATTTTTTTGAGTTATATGCAACTGATGTGAAAATTTACCCAGGTTCCGTTCACTTCTGTCAATTAACTGTGTTAAATTTGAACCACATAAAACCCCTAACTAAAATTAATATCATAACCTGCTCAAAAAAAAAGAAAAGGGAGATGTTCCTTCAAAATAGAGGGCGTCATTCGGATAATCATGATATATTTTAGTTATTCCTTTTATATGATATATCTCAATATGTTAGCTCTTTTAAGCTGCTTTTATTCAAAATTGAACATAAAAAAGACGGCATTGTTCATATCGACGATTTTTTTGGTAATTTCATGGCTGGAAAACTTATGGCGAATCTTTCTTCTGAAACCATGGAAGATGTCGAGGTACTCTTCATCAGACTTATTAAACTTGGGGGCTACACAGATACTTTGACGTATCATCAATGCCGTACGATCGTTCATACTGTTCTCAATTTCACTCACCCAGACATATTTGACTCTACTGACAATGACAGTATCATTAATGCATTTTCAAGGTTCGAATTGATAAAATTAATATTCTGACTCATACCGTATCAGTCATACATTATGACTCATACAGTATAAATCATACGGTATGATTGAAATAGTCTCGGACTTGATATTAAGATATCAGAATGGTACTTCGCTGACAAAACTGATTTTGAATTACCTTTCCTCGAATTGCAATCATCGTGGACAATTCATCGGCATCACCGAAATCAAATGTAAGTTTGTCGGGCCACATAAAGTGGACGGTCCATGAATTGGAAGAAAACGGTCTTATTGAAAATGATATCAATAATCGTTTCGGCTGCTATATAATAAAGCCTAAATTATAAGATGAAACTCATCATGGAAGGTCACCGAAACTCTCAGGGAAATTACTTTATCCAATTTATTAAGTACTTTTCAATTTGATTTTGGCGAAAAACAAGACGAATCCTAAATTCAATGGACATCGCAATGTCGACAGGCTTGTTCAAGATACTGTTCAAAGATATATGATTGATTTGACCGGATTTTTATCCGAGGCAGGTAAGTTCATCATAAATCAATATTCATTGAAATAAAACCATTTTTAAGAACTTTCGGAACTCTGTTGGTGCCTTGCGCCACTTCTGGACCATTTTCGAATACCTGCAAATAAAAGGGCAGTTCAAAGTGACAAAAAACTTGCTGAAAAAATTTGTGACAATATATGCAACGTACTTCTGAACATGGCTGACGACGCCGAGAAGGACTTGAATAGTAATTGTGAGTTTTGAATGCCGGTTTCAATTTAAAAACTGAGAAACTTTAAAATTCTCAATAGAAAAATCGGGAACTCAATGACAGGGTACCCAATTATGCTATGTTCACCAATTTTAAGCTGCTGGAACCGGTATCTTAAATCTGTGGATCGAGGAGACTTTTTAAAGAAAATATTTAAGATTCATTTTATGATGACAAGATGTGCAAGACAATGTTTGGAATCACTGCTATTCAGTAATGATTCAAAAAAGGTTATTTAGATTTTAAGATATCTTTATTGCATAACCAGAAAGAATATCATAATTCTCAAAATGGCGCCCTCTATTTTGTATCTTCCGAGAGTCGTTCTCCTATTTGTGAGCCAAATAAATAATGAATCAAAAATAAGGAATTGAATGTGAGAAGATGTAAGAGATTGCGAATGGCTAAGAAGAATCTTGGTTTATACGCCCAAAAAATGGCGAAATGGATAAATGAATGGAATGAACTGATTAGTAAACTAGATGATCATGCATTTGAAACTGGAAATCTTGGCGATGAAGCCAAGGAAGAGTTCATTTAATACTGATTGTTAAGTATTAGCTCATGGAGCGTATACTTCCAGCCATGGCCGACCGAAAACCGAACAATAGCTGATCGGACTCTTGGCTCTGCTGGTAACTTAAAATAATCTGTGGTGTTCGGACTGTTCGGACAATATTATATTGCCAGGTCGAACAGCGAATGTCTTCGGTGACATCCCTGGGCCAAATTGTTGGGTCAGATAAAATACTGATATTTTCTATCGTTTACAATATTTGCGGGGGTGTAAAATTCTCCTAAAACAAAATGGTCCAGGGGTGTAGTTTTTATGTTGGCCCTGACTTCCGATATACTTTTTAAATGAAATTTAAAGGTGAAATTGGGAGAATTTAATGCCCTTCAACATGGCTTCAAGTCATTAAATAAGTATGAAAAACCTAAAAATACACAAATGCAAGACACCGAATTCAAAAAACAAGCAATTAAATATGATATGAGAATATTAAACCGTTGGGTGGCTGATCAGTATGCCAAACTACTGAGCTACAAAATTGAAACTATGGACATTCCAACGCGGGACTTCACAGGTATGAATCTCGTTTTTTATGAGAACTGAAGTGATACCATCTTTTAAAGATTTGAAGTGGGAGACCAAAACAGGACGAATTCTTGCGTTTTCATTGACTCGAATAAGAAATGCGGTTATTAGTAAAATTAACGAACAAGGAACGCATTGTCAATCAGAGAAGATTGAACATGGACACGACTTCGGACAGGAGTTTTTTTGAAATTTCCGACTCGGACACAGGTCCGGACATGTGTACGTCCGAAAACTTTGAAAACTATCGGACATGCGTTTCAAACCTGTTCTGTCGTCAATCTCCAATTTGAAATCTTTGTAAATTTACTCGACATTTGAGTATGCGCTAAAAGCTGACAAAATTAATGATTTTAGAGGTCAGGGACTCAATGTTTATGTGACTTTTGACTTGTTGAAATCGCAGCTCCACAGTAATCATTGGATTAATTGCTCATTCCAAGATTTTGAAAAGACTTTTCAAGTTGGCCTCAAAGCTGGTTCAAATTCACAAAAATTAAAAGCGATGCAGGAAAGACTTGAACCTCGGTTTCGATCCCATTCAATATCAAATGATATTTTTCAAATCCCCGGTTTGAGCCTCAAAAAGACCAGTCTGATGCATAATTCCAAATATCAAAGACTTTCCAATGATGCAAATGACCTCGATAAAATTGCTTTGCTAGACGCAATTGATTCCGAAACTGCTCGGGCTGCGGGCCGAACAGCTAGTCTGAGAGAACCGAGATCGAGAGATAGAACAATAAGCTCTGGAAGTTACAGCGGACGATCAACACACGGCCAAGATGGAGGAAATAATGTTTCGTTTGGTCAAGTCAATGATGGTGGACTCTATCAAAATGCCTCGGCACGAATTCCCCGTCCACATCTCGATAGACTTGGGCAATCCGAGACCAATAATAAAAAGCCGGGCTCTAGTGGCAGCAGTGGTCAGTCAGGTTTTAAAAATGAAAATTTCAATCAATCTAACCGTCAAATCGGAAGAAGAGTTCATATTTAATTTTTTTGTCTGATTTTTTTTTACTTTTTGGCTGCAAATCACATGTTGTATCATAAAATTGAATAAGTGTCGAAATGACGATTTTTATTTTTTAGTCTTATAGAGTGAAAGCCTAAACTTTAGGCATAGCATCCTTCATAGTTTAGGCATAGCATCCTTCATAGTTTAGGCATAGCATCGTTCATGCTTTAGGCATAGCATCCTTCATTGCATGCACTGCTGGTATCTTCCTCGTGACAGACACGGACTGTGCATATTACTGTTTGGCCATTTGGAGATGAAGCTCCGTCAGTTCGTTTGAATTGGAAGCCCATGAAACTGTATATGTTCAATTTGAAATTTTGTTCAAATTTCGTTCAAATTGACAATTTCGACCAACTAAAAAACTTAGGCGTAACTACATCTCAGTGAACCGGTTAAATTGATTAAAAATGGAACAAGCCCTGAAAAAAGCCTGAGCATCATTGTCAGAATCGTATCTTGTGAAGCTCAATGGTTGACTTGGTTCACATGCACCGGCAGTAGTATCAGCATTATCGAAAACAGTGAAACTATCATCTCCATTTGTAACCTTAAAGTAACTCATCAATTTTTTCCGATAAGAGTATTCGGTTGAACCGGAGAGTCAAAGCATTTCAATGGCAATATTAAGATGTTGGTGACATATTCTGCCATTTTATCCATCACCAAAATTGTCACCGAATTGGAAATATTCTATTCGTAAGAACGTGGCATTAAGGATCGAAAATTAATAAAAACTTACACTACATTCAGTTGCAACAAAGTGCAAGTTGGTCAGCTTCACACCTTCGTTCATTGTGACTAAATCATTATTAAATGACCAAAGATAATCGATCGATCAATCGACGTCAATCTTGTCAGCCTACTAGATGATAACTCAAACCATTATGACCCAAAAGTGAAGTACCGTTCGGGCAGATTCCATTTTCCTGGTCACCAAGTCAGGGTCCAGTTTCTCACATTTGTTGAACCTTTACACTTGTTAACCTAGCGTGGTACGAGTGTAATTCCCGATATCTTAAGAATTATGCATAGGAACCAAACCGTGGATACCTAGCATGTTATACACTTTTGACCTGTACAGACTGACAAAACCGATAATTTAAACCCAAACTAAAACTTACTTCCATAGTTGACTTGTTGACCAACTTGATAGGTTGGATCAGCTTGAACTTCTCTGAAATTGGGATCTTCATAGAAATCAAATGCGAAAGAGAATTTAGCGTCTGCAGCAGCGAAGCCATGAGCCAAGGTACTGATCGACATTGTCTGTTCACCACTGATTGTGTATGGTCTGACGACGATGAGATCCTCGTATCGTGATGCTTCAATCAACATGTTGTTCTGAAAATCAATCAGTTTTTCAGTGTTTGTTTTTGATCTTTTAACCCTTATTGACAAGTTTCCGGGTGAGCACACAGAGCGTTTTCCGGAAACTTTTTCCAGCCATCTCGTGACTCTATTAAACATGTTATTGGTAGGTCACTTGACATGCATATGTGATGTGCACCTAGAAATGATATGACGTAATACCCCCTATGTCATGTGATTGAGATATTGGAGTTCAGAGTAAACCCCCTAAGTGAAAAAAAGTATTCCTGGCAATAGTTTCCGGGATTTGTCAAAAGGGTTGAAGCGTCATTTTTCGACTTTGGATTATTTAGTTTTCACCGTAATAGAATTGCGCAATAAGATTATTATGAAATTCGTACTCACGATGTAAACGATACTGTCATCAGTGAACGAAAGTTCCATTCCACATTCTTCAAGACCATTGGTAAGAACAACTTCATCAGCGTTATCCGGATCTTCTGCGAAGGCACAACCAGTTGTCATTGTTGCTGTTGTCCAATCGTGTTCTCCCATAACACATTTATTCATTCGAATCACCTTAATATGATCATGTGTGAAAAAGTCATATAGTTATGAACTTTTTGATCGTTTTTTTCACATGATGTTCATCTACACGAATTATGGTCAAAGGACGGCTAAAATGGCGATTGTTCGCCCGGTCCCTTTTTTCAAAGTCTGACGGATCGTATCCGATATGACTTATTCAAATATGATTTGCAAATGAACGGTTCATGGTTATGGTGATTTCTCACCATGCTGTCAGCATTGCAGGTGGTGGTGAGCTTGTCAGCGTCCGGTGAGCATGATTGTTTGTCGTCACCGAGGGTCCAGCAAGTTGGACATTCACAAACGTGATCCTGACCAGAGTCATTGCAACCATGTGAGCACCCACCATTGTTGACATAGCAATTAACTAAAAACTTGTTGAAATTCTGTTCTGCTCATAATAATGAATTTTATAATTGACAGAATGTTTTGAACCAAAACAAATGAGGACGAATTTGTCTCTCGTGCATCCTGCTCAAAATGTTCCTTTTGTTCAGTGTTCATCTCAAAGCCGAATGTTTCATGTTCTATTTTTAGTATTTCGATATCGTTGGTATGAAGCAAGTTCCATTTGAAAAACTTGTTTGCTGACAATTGCTGATTTTCAAATTTTTACTAAGCTTAGATTATCTCAAAAACTTTATTTTGAGCTAATAAAATCGTTTTGAGCGCTTGATTGGCTTCATAAGTAATGACTGAAGAATATACGACCATATTATATGGTTCATATACAAAAATCCTGACAAATTATCACAAATTCAGGATTTTTGTGCGCGGTCGAATATATCATGTTTTAGAATGTGTATCAAGTCTAGGGTGGTTCACCGGTTTTGAGATTTTTTCTAGTGAATATCCCTCGAGTTCCCTCGAGTTGGGGACTAATATCAAACATAATTCTGGGTTAAGAGATAGCATAAAAGAGATAGGGAAAAATCGTAATAAATCAAAAATTTCGAGTTAAAGAAATACTGTTGGGGGTTTTTATAAAGTGACTAACTGTGATGATACCTTGTGGAACCAGCTTTTAAATGCACCATTGGGATTTATCCGATCACGTGATTTTCTGGGTGAAATTCGGTTTTGAAGGTTGGTCGAAAATACATTAGCGAGATAGGCCGTGAATCACCCTAGTCTTGACTTACCTTAAATTTGTGTCCGTGGAGCTCTGATGGTCCCTTACCTGGGATGATAATATCGTCCGGATGGAGGGTATTTGAATTGCAAGCGCCGGACAAGCAAGTCTGTTTCACCATTTTGAAGTAAGCTTGTCCACCAGGAATTGGGAGAAGTTCTTCATTGGCTTCAACACCACTTTCAATAACGAAAGATGAGCAACCTTTGTAAACTTCATTTTTACGAATACCACCCTAAATATATTTTTAGTAAGATAATATTTTGATGATAAGGTTCAAAACTAGAGGCCAAAATTAAGGGTCAAAAATAGGGGTCAAATAAGGGGTCAATATTCGAGAATTTCAAATAGGGGTCAAATTACTAGATGTCAACTAGGGTTAAAACAAGGGCCAAAATTACGGGTCAAATTTTCGAGAAATTTAAATAAAGGTCGAACCTTCGAGAATCCCAAATAGGGGTCAAATTCCATATAGGGGTAGAATTTCAAATAGGGGTCAAATTTCTAATAGGGGTCAAAGGGCCGAATTCTGGAAAGTTACAAATAAGGGTCTATTTCTGGAAGATTTCAAATGTTTTAAAATTGAAAAATATTACATAACACTTTCAAATTACGTAATCAAAAATACCGAAAAACAAAGTTCATTATACGTGGGTTTCTAAATGAGCACCAAAATGTGGTGATCACGTGACATTTTAAACTTACATCGGTGTCATGTGATGATGAACCAGTGTAGCATGCAGCAGAAGCATGGAGTGGGCATGGAATCAGTGGAACGATTGTTCCATTCTCAGCTTCGGCATCATAGCAATGATAGTTTCCATCAACTTTACCATCATCTCGTTCAGTG
>SCLD01091422.1:0-35545 GCA_004367895.1 Oikopleura longicauda | reverse complement strand
TTATCAGACAGCGCTCTTTAATACGGTGCAAACCGAGGCTGCCTACCAAGTTGGTCAACAAATCAACTTTGCTGTTGCAATGAACAGTGGCACTCCATTGAACAACTTGGAAATGGTTGCTACTGAATGTGTCATTTCCAATGGAAACGACCAGTCCTACGCAATCATGAAGTCCGACGCGGACAAGACCCGCTGCCCCAATAAAGGCGGTCCACTGAACTTCAAAACTTACGCCGACAATGCCGCCCGTATCGGGTACTCGTACAATGGTTTCCAGTTCGTCAATGCTGCGCCAAAGGAGCAAGACTTGACTTGTAGCATCACCGTTTGTCACACTGCTGACCCGGACTCCGACTGCAAGAAGAACTGCTACGCCCCTGCTGCACCGACTCTCGCCGGTTATGCCTAATTATTGTCATTAAAACTGGCGCACATCAAGATTTTATTAAATAAACATCTTATCAGCTCTACATTTATTCTTCATCCCGCGTCATTTAGTATAATAAGATTATAAATTGACAACATGTACAGTACATTCAGACAGGTACGCTCGTGTGAACTAGCTCTTCTCGACTAAAAAGTGGGTTGACAAACACTGTCTCACAACTAAGTACGACCACCTAGTTGGTTTTAAGTTATGTAATCGAATAGAATCCAGACTAGAATTGTGTCAACCCGTCGCCTAAAAGGATGTCGTTTTTCCTACTCTTCATTTTGACGTAGGACTCCTCTGCCTCATCAATGGTTTGCGTTAACGGTTTGCCGTACGTCTCAGGCAGGAAGAGTGTAGTGATTGATGCCAACAAGGAGGCGACGCCAAAAAAAGTGTTCGAGAACCACGGCATCTTATCATCAAGTCCAAAGACAAGTGGCGATATGGCACCACCAATACGACCACCGGCCGAGCACAACCCCAACGCACTCGCACGTACACAAGTGGGGTATAGCTCACCCGAATAGACATAGACAAGCGCGAAAAGCGCAGATGCAGCGAATTTACCAACAAAAGCCAACCAACGCGACGCTTGTTTCATGAGTGGGTGACACTCTTGATCGTTGACCAGTGGTGGTGTGCAATCAGTGGTCAACAAGGTGGTATCACATCCCGAATACAAGTTCAATATCATAGCGCCAATGCAACTTGATAAATAAACGTTAGAAGTGACGAATGAGTGGCCAAAATCTAAATACCTGACACCACCGACCAAAAACATAAGTGAAGTGGCACCACGGCGTCCAAGCCACTTTGTATTAATTAAGAAAGGTGATGATGCCTGAAACAGTTTCAGTTATATATATTTCCTTTGTCAAATCCGTTTGCTGCGTGCTTTTGTGTGTGAGAGACTGACCTTGGAGAAAATGTCAAAAACGCCATACATTGCATTGTTGGTAAATATGTCGCCCGAGAGTGATCCCGCATTCAGGCCAAGTCCATAATAAATCATAGAGGTCACAAACCAGCAGTAAATCATGATGAATGTAATTCTGCGCATGTGCTTTGGACGCATCAAATCCAATGATGAATAGTGTTGCGCTGTATCCTCTTCGGCATTAGCGATAATTTTCCTAAGGAAAAGTGACTGATGTAGACAGGTGTGTGTTTTGTATGTGGTTGCTTACTCTTCAAATGTTTCAATGAAGCGCTCATCAATGCTACCACCCGTTTTAGATGACACTCTCAGAATTTCGCGCCGAGCTTAACACAGGTTAAATGATCCGTCAACACTGTCACGACTACGTCACAATTGAGACCAATGTGGTATTTTGTGGTACTGTCAGTGGGTGTAAGGGGAACTTTCCCTCGTACCTGCCAAATTATTGCCCTTTGAGTACAACCATCGTGGCGATGTGGGCAAGTAGAAATAGATGAAAAAGAATGGAACGCAACATGCTTTGAGAGGGGGTTCGCTTATTTCGCTCCGTTATCATAACGATAAACACAACAAATACAAGAAGTGAACGCCCGTTATGGACCTGTAATTGCGAGTTGCATGTAATGCCAGTCCCGCCAAACGTACGCAATCAATGACAATGATATATAACCAAATGCAAAGAACTGCAAGTGTTGACAGCCAAGCCAACTGCGCCCGCGCGGCCCCAGGAACTCCATCACATAGACATAACTGACAATGACGGACGCATGGCCAAACGCACCAGCAAAGAATCGCAATACGGTGAATGATGTTGGATCGTTGGCGAAGAATAAGGCGCCATTGGTAATAAAACTGCAGATACTGGCAACCATTAGACCATTTTTACGCCCAATGCGATCAGATAAGTAACCAAAGCCAACGGCGCCAAGTAGCAAGCCCATCATGAAGATTGCGGTTGATATTGAATTATTGGGAAAGAACGAAAAATCGCACACCCAATTGAACTGGGTAATCACCGTCTCAGTGAATGTATTATTTGGCGAATATACATACTCGGTACACGGTTCACAAGTGTCCAATTCGGTCAACATGCTGCCTTTGAACGCACATTCGTGATATTCAGCAGGGGTAGTCGCATTTGGACATGCTTCAATCCAATTTATTGGCCTATTGAAACAGTGGTTATCGGCGGATGCAAAGGCCACATTATCAAACGAGGCGTCTGGCAGATTATCCAACTGATTACGGCAGCGATAACGCTCAGGTTTGGCGTTAAGCATGACGGATGCTGTCTGCACTTGACCAGACACAATCATGGTGGACGAAGCCCCCAGGAACCATCCCAGCTGAGCCCATGATATCTCTAAATACAATAACCTTATTTCTCTATAAATACGTGCTGAACTTCTCACCTGGAATTCGACTATAAATAATATCAAAACCCTCCAGCCGTCTCTTCGCTTTTTTCATGGTCAAAAACACAAACATACAACGCGTACAAATGAATCTCGAACTTGAACCACTCTCCTTTTATATGAATATTTTCTCCATCTTTTTCCATTTTCCCGTTTTTTGTCTTCTATGCCAATACTCTTAAATCTCTGAATACCGAAATTAAGGGTGATTCAGAATAGGTCGAATCCTTCTTTTAATTGGTTTGACACAACACGCCCTCAACCCATGTGCATCACTCGACTTCGTGCCTATCCAGCGCAAAATTTTCCTCTAACTAGCTCTGACCAAGGAGATCGAGATGAGGTCTGCCCTCAGATCAGTGAGCGCGCTATTGTTCTTCCAAAGGTCATTTATAGTTCGTCCTGTATGTTGTGAAGGTACAGCTATCATCAGCTACGAATAGAATTTAGCAAGTTAGCACTAAAAGTGTTGTGTAAACGTTACGTACTAACTTGAACCGTAAACCGACCAAGTAATGTAGCTTTATAGAAAGTAGGTACATGCACAGTTGAATCGTGCCACGAGCGATAAATCAAATATGGTGTTTAGTGATTGACACGTGTGCTGATAATGTGTGAACATTTGACCACAGTTTAATCTGTGTAGACTGAAGCAGCTCGTCTAAAATCTACTTTCAATTTTGTTCAATTTTAACTGACTGCTTCGTTTGAACCAACTTACATCTTGTAAGTACAAGTCCATGTCATCATTTGGTGACATTGTATAAGTCTATTTAGGGTCAATAATTCTAACAATATATTCAAAGTTCTATTCAAATGATTTACAGTGCGTGGCGAATTTAAGGCACCTCTGGCTTGTAAGCCGAATATGGGAAAATCGTCGAATAATCGAACTATCCCTAAATCATCTTATTCAAGTCACCCATAATAACCTAAACTGCGCCGTATAATTGGACAGATTGTCGCGTCTATCCAGTTTACAATGAACGAATTAAAACGGGATTTAGTCCCCGGGGTACTCTATAAAAATTTCCCCTTATTTTACTTTGGTGGTGCAAACGTTGTTCACAATCAGTACAATCATAAAAACAACATTGACTATAAACGAGGGATGAGTAGCTGAACATAAATGGTCTTTAGATGATTAAAATTCATTGTTAATTAATTGCACAATCGTGACAAGAGCAATAAGGCGGCTTACATCCAACTAAACGAGAGCGGATTACTTACGGTTACTACATGTTAGAAACCAACTTGTGTCGATTGGACAAAAAATCTAAGTTATTCAACTGGTACAAGCAGTGGTGCTGACACCTTTGAATGTAATGTGTGTTTTAAAGTAGGTTGTATATATTTCATTCTGGACTCGGACACCGCTGTAGTGGGTCACACAGACGTACAAGTATATTTAAACTAGCCAGGTGAACAGGATTTAGCTGACTGATATAAATCCGCCGCCCGCGTCTCTAAGTTCACCTCAAAAAATTAAAAACCGACGTTGATATTAAGCGACTTCAAGTAGACGTGTTTACGACGAACACGGAACACTAATTTGCTTTCAAAACGTAATTACTTGTTCGCCTTACCGTATTGTTACGCGTTTAGAATTGATATTCATAAGTAGTACACAAAAATGCCTACCAGGTATGACACGCCGCACACGGCCGGCTAATTATGTCGTTAATAACAGCTAATAACATTGCCAACTTATGAGCGAGTTCATAAAAAAACTTTAGAAGTACGCGGCAGAATATAACAGCAACGTTGGTAATTCCGGTATTATCTTCGTTTTTGTAATGCAACGCAGTTAAATGTTAATCACACTGCGTTTTAGCCTTATCGGCGAATGATATTACCGAGGATTAAAACATCGTGACCTCTTATTCGCTTAACGCCTTACGGTCACACTAAGCACCACGCATGCACTTCATTACGGAAGCGATGATTATGTAAGGTTTTACGAGAAAAGCATCAGGGTATTTTATAAAGGTCATCATAATTCAACAAGAATGTGATAAGTTCGTCTCGAGCTTACAACGGTGTAGTGTTACAGGGTGTTGTTGATTAGACCTTTCTTAAAAGTTCAACTCATTTCCGTTCAGCCACAATTCCGTTCTTTCCACTCTTCACTTCCCCGACTTTGTATTAGTTTTATACTGATCTGTGAGTGTATCAACAGTGTGCTAATAAATTCGTGAACTTATTCTGTGGTATTGTAATTTGGTGGCTTCAATCCCACAAGCGGATGTCCGTCCTTCAGTATCATTTGTTGTATACATACAATAGATAGTAATAAACAGTATTGCACCAATAATGCAACAAACCACGTTTTATAGCACAGCCAATGACTTAGATGGACTTTAGATTAGAGTGTCATTATTTGAGGCCTGTCGCTGAAGGACCAAACTGGCACCTTCTACATTATGATTATCGTCATAAAAGGTAAACCTTGATAACTCAGAGATTCATTGTTAGGCTTGCGATGAATGCGTTTATAATAACAAACGGCGTAATACTAATCCACCATCGTGCCAACGAAATCGTGAATACAATCAAATGTCTTGTGTGTCGCATAGTGATGCGGTGGATTATGGAAATATGTTGACGGTCGGACTTGGAGTGATTCTCTCTCTCGTTCATTTCATTTTGGCGCCCCGTTAAATGAATACTTAGAATGGAACCAACCGCAACTAATTACCACTGAACGTAGCAATCATGTCCTCGGCCTTCATCACTCAGGCTCGGTCCAAAATACTCGAGTTTGTTTGGCTATTATTGTTAAATCGGAAATTAAGATATCGTGTCACGATCATTCTTGTGGTATTTGTGACAAATAGTTCGTGTTTTAGTTTCTTATCACATAAGACTGTTAGCGTATCGCGTCAACGTAATCATAAACCAATGAGTCGACATCTGTCCAGTTTAAAAATGTGAGTAAGGTGATTTTACATCATGAATTCGAGTGGTGATTCTAATGGATCATTTAGCGCTCTTGCGTCCGCCCTTTTATCATGATAACGGAGGAAAGTCGACTCGTTGCTGTTAGTACAACTGTAAGCTGTACTAATTGAGCCCAAGAGATACAAATCTTAATTATTCGAGATAAGTCGTGTCCCTCAAATTTGAGAAAACCGGACCAGAAACTCTGCATTGAACATTCCAATGCCGCCAAAATGCCCAAAGCCGTAGTTTTTTTTCAGAAAAAATCTTGTTCAACGCCCCGCCAGCCCCGATTTACAATTTTAAAGAATAAACTACTTTGTAAAAGGGGAATCTCACTCTGGTTAGAAGGAAATACGCTTGTCGATTTAAAGCGTTAGAAAAATCCGGCTATTCCTGAGGAGTAGGATGAACATTTTTTCAAAGTGAAGTGATGATCATGTGTACCAAATGGACTGAGGAGATAAATTAGATATTCCTGTTTAGTGTCGTTTACCTGGCATAGAACACGACGATAATTTGACCTTCAAAGGCTAAGTACTGTATAATCTGGACGGGCCCTGTTGGATCACATTTGGATAACTGTTTAAATGTCCGGACCACAAGAGTCCACTTGACCCTGTCCTGATTGGCTGTTGATTAATCGTTAAGTGTGTTCAGGGTCGCTGTCATAAAAACGAGTTGTGAACTTGTGATGTGAACAAAAAACGACAGAGAAGAGCGCAACATTGTTGGGGTATGACAAAACGACCGGGCCATGTTCATACTATATATATTCGCCTCGTAACATTTCTGGCTGCGTGGGATCAGACTTAATCATCGAAATTATTTTTGGACTTCTTTTTGATGTTCAAACTGTAATGCACACATATATGGTGGGAAACGATGGGCCCGTCGTCTCCCACATCGCATTGCTCTGTGTGCTGCTGCGGCACTAGAGAGCCAAAAAATCACCCGCCGCCACCATCTTTTTACCATTATCAAAAAAAAATGATGTTGAGAAAAAAAAGTTTCGTGCATCTAACTCAGGGGATGTATGTGTGTGTGCTTATGCGTGGGTAACCAGCAGCGAAAATGTACGACTGACATAAAGTTGAAATAGTCGGCAATGTGATGAAAATCAAGAGAATGATCATGGTGACAGAGAAATGTGCGAAAGAAGACAACGTGAAGCTCAGGTAATGCAATATTTATTATCGAAAGGGGTGTGGAAGAAATCGAATTTTTTTCTTCGAGCAGCAGTAGCACCACGAAAAAATCAAATGTCAATCCATCGTATTTGTTGTGGAAGCCGATTTCTAAACTGTGTGTGTGTCTGTGTCGTGGTTTTGATTTTGTCATTTGATAAATTCGACATAATTGAATTCTGTTCGAGCCTTCTCTTTATTAAACTTGACAGAGCAAGCGAAGGTCGACCAATAGAGTTGACCATGAAACGTGGAACGTAAATACAACACTGCTGCTTATCAGTGTTGAGTCGGCTCGGGACCGTATATTCAGTATAATGACAGTGTGTTGTACATTTTATTTTCGCCCCCCATGATCGATATTTTCAGAACTGTGAGTGACTACCACCTATACCACTCAGACATTATGTAAAACAACATTTGGCTCACGGCGTACGTAGTTCAAAAAACCGTAGTGTCAGAAATGTTAGTTTTTAGCACTCGCACACGCTGGTCCTGGCTAAGTTGTTTTCGCTATTTGGTCGATGCGTTAAATATTAAAATCAACTTATAATTAAATTAACACACTGTTATCCGCTGAATGCGACTTTGGTACACACACTGACGCGTACCACGCCCCGCAAATTTGGTAACCACTCCCACACTGAAGCGTCTTGAAAAAATTCAAATAAAAATCAAGCGGGTGTGTCTATAGTGCCAAAATTAGTGGCCTGGCCCGGCAGTGGCCCGTTTTAAACTAACGTGTTCAGGGGGTTCTTACTATGGGCGTTGGTGCATCAACCCCCAGAAGTAATCGTCAGAACCGGTAATTCAAATCGGTGATTTCTGTCACTCAACAATGCATTATTAGCACACAAATTGTTGGTACTTTGTTACGTGCCAACTTCGACGAAACAAAATCAACGCCCCCACCGTCTGTAGATCCTCAAAGCTAATTAAGTATGAGTTAAAAACCCGTTTCGCATTGAGCGTTTACGTTCGGTTAAGTGTATGCTAAGGCTGACGCAGTTGTAACCATAAACTGGAAACGTATTTGTAACTTCGTGGTTTTCTGGACCTCCAGAATCGGGGTCGGAATATTTGTATGGGTTTCGAATTGAATCATGTGTGTTTATCGTAAGCTTATTTCGAAATGACCGTACTATTGAAACCACGTTTGGGCGTTGATTGTCTATTTCTGATTGATGGCCATCAGCTTCTTGTTGCTTCAGTGAATATGAAGTGGCATCGCGCTGAACCAGACGTCTAACCAAAATTCGATCTTCATTGTTCCACTGACTAATAAAAAACATGACATACCTAGTTGATAGAATGTGGTCGGCACATGGCTTCATTGTCATATTTGGAGTACATGAAACAACAAATACAGCTCGATATGGCCCAATTTATCGGCTCGGTTGTACTTGAAGTTTCTAATTGGTAACCCACTTGAACGAATATCAACCAAATATTTTACAAAATTGCCCAGTAGTGAATTTCGTCTATAGACTATAGTTCCGTGCAAAAGAAGTCGCAGATTTTTTTACTGAGAGTTTGGACAAACGTGTGTTAGGGGACCACGATCTTAGTATTTGTTGGCCTTAGCCGTTGTAACAGTGAGATTTAGTGCCCCATTACGAGGCCAACAACATTTTTTAACTTTTTTGACCACTGACAACCTAGTAGTAGCCCATTTTTTGGTTATTTTGGTTTTGCTCTTGTCAAATTGACATTATGCTGGGCACTGAATCTTACTGTTACAACGGCCAAGGCTTACAAATACCAAAACCGCGGTCTCTTAAATCTAGTGAAATTTAGAACATTAAGCGTAAAAGTCTGACACTTCTTCTGCAAGAAGCTATACAAACGAAACGGTAAAAAAGTTATCAAAGACCCATTGACGTTAGTTATCGGGCATAAGGGGAAGTTACATAAGTTAATTTTAGTACGACTATAAAGAATTCATATATGCTGGACGTAATTGAAGAATTTTTCTGAGATGAAAAAACCTCAGATGTTTCGTGTGAAGTGTCCACAGCGAATAATCACCGTTACTATGATGAATCGGCCTGTGATTTTAGACGTGGGTGACAGTATAATTTAACTCCATAATTGTCGCTTCCAACGGATTCTTCTCACTGACAGTAGCTCCAGTTTGGGCGTGAGACAAATTTCTAGAGTTGTTAGAGTTCTCACCGCCCACCTAGTACCCCAGTAATTTTGCACTCTTTTTGCACTTACCATTGCACGTAACATATACGTGAGAATGTAAGGAGGTGTCGCAGTACTTAAGTGTCGCTCATTTGTTACTGACCGATTCTTTGTGTTGGTCTACTTACTGCGTTTCAAGGATTTATTCAATTAGACCGACTCTATCACATTACCATTTGGCCGAAAACGCAACTAGTAACTGGCCGGTAGTTCAGATGAACTTTGTTACATAATGGTTTAACCCTGAATTACAGACGGAAACACTATGTCAGCGCCCAGTGCGAGTCACAGTGGTTGCACCGTGTGTGCATTAAAACAAGGGAACCATCTGCGATTTGAGAGAGAAAAAACACAAATCTGATTATTTCATTTGACAGCAAACCCGCTTAGCACTTTTACCCAACCACCATTTCGATCGAATTACGAAAACCATTGAGTGACACGTTCATCATGACAACACGAGGTAGGAAAGAACAAGCCCATAAAAAACACTAAAAGTCATTAGTCTCTGGAATCGAATTTACGATGAATGCGACGTATGAATTACGTGAGGCACCTTAAAATTGAATTATGTTCGCTTGCATGGTACTGGGTTACCTAATTCATTACTTTTTGAAGCAAGCGCGGCGTAGGCTAGTATAAAAGTTAAACAAAACCAAGAAAAAGTAATTGTTGTCACCTCCATTCTGGGAATAAGTTTTGTCAAAAGAAGAAAATGTTAAAAATAAACACTCACTGAGTTGACAATGTTTGATTGTTTCAACTGTCTCAGTAGCAACACAATTATAGCGTACGTTTTCGATCACGCACAATTAGACTTTGAATGTACGCACGATGACAGTAATGGTGAAGGCGCACGACCCCAGTAATTTCAATGTTAGTTAACATGTTAAAGGTCGCGCCAAGTTAAAACGGGGGCGATTTTTAACATGAACTTGGCAACCATGTCTTTTTGACGTGTGTTTGTCGCAATGTCTTACCAGTTGTTGAAAAGCCCAGTATGATTAGGCAATGATTTATTTACCCGAAAAACACAGCTCATCCAGTCTCGAGCTCCCCATGATGCCGCCCTATGCGTGTTCTTCATCGCATCGTCGTTGATTAAAACAAATCGAATCAGTGAACATAAAAATCTAACGCAATCGAAATCGGCTGGTTTAATCTCAGGTTAACAGCTTGTCATTGAGTTCGTATTTAGTTGTAATAGTGTTGTAGTTGCGATCCAGCGTTACATGCTCATTTTCTCTGTCCCACTTTACGCACATATTGCCTTATTTTAGACGAACCATATTTTATTTGTCATAACAGCAAAAAGAACCAGCTCTAACGATGTAAAAGTCAACACATACTTAATCGTTACATTACTGTAATTTGTTTATCGTGTTTAGACACATAAAAACAATCTATTTGGCTTATCCGTTGATCGCCGCCCGAGCTTCCGTTTGATCCGTGTATTTGATCACCTTGCGTCAAATCGAACCTGCCAAACTCCCGTAATTATAACATGGTCACTGAATTTTTGTATTTACGTTGTTTACATGATGTGTACATGATATTTGGAGGTACGTTTCAGAGCATATCTGCCTGTTGATACGAATTTTCTTTCATAACATACGTTTTGTTATCCAAAAAAGGGACTGATAAATAAATTGTTCAACAAAGTACAATCCAAAAGGGGTTACTAGTGATTATATTTAATTTATTATATCACCGCATCATCATGTCCCAAGTACTCTACTTGATCTTAGTTGTTTAGAATTACCGTTTAATGGATCAAGATGCTCTCAGGGCCTGGCTACACTTTAATTCGTAATTTGCCGAGCTGATCAATGCTGATAACAGAAACTCGTCAAGCGGTGCTGACTTTTGCTAAGCAGCATTTTATCGGAACTTATCGTGAACAGGGGGCAAAAATTCACTTCGCTAAGGTTACGTTTGGCTTGTTTTGTCGCCTGACTGCTATTTTCGTCAGTTCAGGGAAGCAGTAAAGTGGAAATGGAACATATTGAATTTGGGCCCTGTGTTGTGTCGTGGCATGTCCGTACCACTACGAACCACTAGTCGATCCGAAAATTTGACCCGAAAGGACACACCGGACTTGTCGTATTGTTCTGACTGACTGATCTTACGTACTTCATTAAAAAAAGTCGTGTTAAACATAATCGCGATGGTCAGGTTGTGACTTGTCGCAATTGAACAAAATTGACAGCTGAACAAGTTTTTCTGTTTTTTATGAAACACTCTTTTATGTAGCTCAGCGGATTTATGTTCAACGTCAGATGATAAATGATCGTACTTCGTTACGTACGCTTCTGTGTCGATGGACCGTAAGTGTACCAGCGCTATTAATCCCACTAGCCCGTAATTACTCAAAATTGAACCATGTTTGGTTTTGGCCTATCGGCTTTTGTTGTCGACGCATAATCTGTTTACTCGGTTGTGTCATAATGTGCGCGCCAGGGCAAGAAGTGAAAAATTCGAAGTGAAATTATGGACAATTGTGACTGGTTGTGAATGGTTTTACGACGAACGAGCGGACGGGGCGCGAATAATAATGGAACCAGCATAAATTTGGTTCACCGAATACACCGCTCTGATTCGGTAAAATTGGTTTGTCTATTTTCATGTTGAGTGAGCGGATCGTTGATACTACCAACTTACCTTTGACCATATACAATCTTCCCACTGGATCTTTTTTAAAAGATTGATTCAACGGATTGACTTGCCGTCCCGTTAACCGCCCAACAGTCAAATTTGATTGACACTCTGGTCACGTCTAAAAACTCGGTGTGATTGACCGGTACAGTAAACTGGGTTGAGTTCAATTCAATTGAAAAAAATCAGTTCCGATTATACGGTTAATGATGTTCATGTTGGAACAATCATTTGTTGATCAACATTGTGGTTGATGTTTTACCTTCTAAATATGAACAGGTGTTTGTGGGGTTGGGTCGTACAACGCGCAAAATGCGTTGACCATAGTAATCGACTTACTTATATCCATAAAATAGTCAAACATCAAACAATTCAATTTATTATTTCAGACACTGACTCCCCCCGCTGCCAGCTATATCTATCCTGTGACAACGTTGCTGTGCTAATCAGCTCGGGCACCACTGGCTACGCTCTCTGCGATTTTGAGTTGAACGGCGATTTCAGCAAACCTCAAAAACCAAATCATATCACTGGCACGAAAGTGTGCACTCACACTTGATAAGCCGTGTATTGCATTACCACTATACTAACCAACTTTAATTTTATTTAGACTGAGACTATCGCTTGTTTACGACTCGAAGCTGGGCTGAGATAAACACCACTCTCAACAACGTTTAATCATCGAAGTCATTTTTCGTCACGAGAGACAATACACACTTCGTTGATATCGAACAACCGAACACGTTTATATAGTAAACAATATTAGAAGAAAAGTGAGAGATTGTGTGTTGATAGCTGTGTTTTAATTCTCACGACCGATTTGTCATACACTTATACCATACGAATCTGCGTGGTGACAGTGTGATCTCACGGAAATTTGAATTGAATACGGTTCTTGAGCTTATAGATTCTGAGCCAAGTCAGGTGGCAATTTTGTGCGGCGTTTAGTTTCGGCGCATTTAGTCTTCACGTTTTTAGTCCTTCATGAAATATGATCAAACCTGTCAAACCTGAACAAAGGCTTGTTATAAAATTTAGACCTACTTAGACCTATTTAGACTTTGTTTTACGCATGTAGTTCATTTCACCTTTCGAACTGATAGCGTTACTTTGTGAACCCAAAACAGTTCACCCCCGTTTAATCGAACAATTCATTTTGATAACAAAAAAGATAATTGGGTCTCCTAGTTAATCACTTGTTACAGTTATCATTTGTGTAGTCTCATGTTGTAGTTATACCGATGTACAACGAGAGAATAATTAGTGACCTTGGTACAAAGGACAGTGGTTCTACTTATCAATTTAGAAGATAAGTCTAGTTAGAACTTTGACATCTGTTAGAATAGATCTCTCAGATAGAAATTATGATATTTCAAAACCCTGGAACAGACACAGGATTGGGCCTAACTCAAGTAGTTAATTCGTTGACGTCAGAATAACTGACATTTACGAGATGCTTGTAAAGCATTATTATCAGATGAAAAGCCCACAGTATAAATAAAAACGGTCAAAAATAATAATTACGTGTGGGAGAGGGTACTTGGCTTACGCGTTATCCATTTTGCGTCTTGTTGAATATTCAGTTCTATAGATTGGCATATCAAATTAGAAGTTCAAATTAATTTTGAAAAGAAAAATAAAGTAGCAAAGAGCCTGGAAACCAATTTTCTAAACAAACGCATACACGCACTTACCCAGCAATTTCCCCCCATATAATGAGCTCATAATTTTTCAACCGTTTTGTTAGTCATCAGTTTCGGGTTTTTAGATTATTTATCCTATACTTGCTCCGTTTAATTTCATAGACGCGTTACTCCTGTAATCGCCGTCACGTTTTGCTTGATTATTTCAAATTTATCAACCCATTTGTCAACCGGATTATAAAATTATCTGTAGTAGTTAAAAAGTGCAATCATATCAATGTACCCGATAGATAATATTCTTTTTCACTTTGCCGCACTGCACAAAAAACACCAACTTCATAACTGTGCATAAGTTATGAATTTTATAATCTTAATGCCAGTTTTTGTTAATCCGTTAAAGCCGCATCTCGGTAGTATTTAGAAGTTAGTCTTTTCCATTTTTATTCACCCTTTTAGCACACTCACCCTGGCCCCGCCGTCATCATACAGAGACGGGTTGAAACCATATGTGTTAACACACAACTAACAAATCAGTGATCAAATAGAAAAGTGTGGTGTTATCACCCGATTGAAAGGGACGGGTTCATTGCTAGAAATAATATCGCAAACACACACAGACATCATCGTTTATCCCCATGTGTGTTTTGTAAAGCAGCTAAAAAGAACTTGATAAAGCCAATCTGACCAGGAATGTAAACACTGTTTTTCCCGCCGGTAACCGCACACTCGCAATTCCATACCGACCGAGTGGTAATTAATTAGATTTAAATATTGTGTCACTGCCTTTATCGTTTTCCGTACTGTGTTTACCCCCAAATCGACAACACACACAAGCAGACGTTCAATTGCGCTGGTGTCGGCAAGTGCTCAAGTTGCTCAGCGGCGTGAAGAAACTAACACCAGGACACTCCACTTTCTAATTTTTCATCATTTTTAAACACACAGTCTTGACGCAAATGAAAGTGGAACACTTAACGGATCCGGGTGGTCACGTCGGACCGCCCGGATCATCGTCAAAGAAAGATGCGACCAGCGGCAGTGGCCTGGATGATTCTGATTCCGGATTGGATACGACGTCCACCAGCTCATTGCGATCGAACTCAAAAACGTCGACAAACGTGGGTGTGGATGAAGGAACAACTCAACCAACAATAACAGAACCTGCCCTGGTTGTGATCACCCGAAAGAAACCACCCTTTATGGGTTTAGCACTCAAACGTAATCCAGACCTCAGGAGCGGTTGCTAGAAAAATGTTGCATTCAGAGACCCTTCATATAATTTCCGTAATTAACAAAACATAACAACATCCGTGTGTAAAAGCGAAATTGCGCGAAATGAACAGAAACTATGTTATGAATGTTACGAGTGCGGCTCAAAGATGGCCAAGCGTCAACCGTTAACAAAAACAAATGGCATATTGTTTATGAAGAACCGTGAATCTGAAATAATGGAACACTCACAGTACAAATCAGTCGCCGATCAGGCCTACACACGCTCCGAGATTGTCCAGTCGTGGCACTACGAGCTGCAAGATCATCGCGACTATTGTGTTGACGAGTTAAATCAAATGTACTTTTATCAGAAGCGATATAACCAAAAGTACGGGGTCACGGTCAAGCCCACCACGACGCCAATTGAAGAACGGGGTGTCACCAACAATGATGAAAAAATGACGGCAATGACCAAACTACAGAAAAAACTTCGTGAAAAGATACGAAAATCGAAATTTAATGACGCAAAGTCCAAATCAAGCCAGTCATTAGACCCGTCGCCAGTGGCGGCACGTTCCCCACGCTCCCGACCAAGTTGCGTTATCTCACGACCTCTAACTGAGGAAAACACTGATATAAACTTCAGGTTTGTTTCTTTCCTTATTAACCCTTATTCACGTTAAAATTACTTCCCCTATTTTTCAACAACGCTTTTTAATCTTTCGAGTGAACATGAACACCACATGAACACGAAAACACGTGATGGAATTTGTGAAGCCAATTTCAGCGTGGAATTTTTGCTTTGATCGAAGGGATGGATCGAAATGTGACTAACGTTTTTTACTACTTTTTTTTCAGTGGCATACTACAATCAACGGTCTTACGTCAGCACTGTGAGCAGTGTGTGCTGCGTAACAAGCCAGTTGAGTATCAAAACGTTTTATTTGTGTGTCAACTATAGTCTAATAACGAGTTGTTAGATTGCGTTTTTCTGTATCAGAAGCGATACATCCTGTACAACATTGTAAAATAAAAAAGCCACTTTTCATTTTTAATTAACAACTTGATGAACATGATTCTCCGGTTTCATTTCTCAACCTATTTTGCGTTGCTTGTTTGAGTGGAGCACACGCCTTGGATTAAAAGTAATCAGACTTAGTCTGTGTTGAGCGGAGTTCCAAGCTCAATTTTTTGCTTGTACCAGCCGTTCCGATTCGAATACTATCTTTTCCGTGTAAACCGAGTATCCTGAGCTACTTGGTCGTGATTATATAATTTGGTTCATCTGGGAGTTCACCCGCCACTCCAAATCCCGTTTCGTATGTGTAACATGCTTGTAAAATCCGATTCACTTTTTTTCTCATCATTCCACTCAAATCAAAGCAAACTCGACAGATCGATAAATTTGAAATCCAAAATCAGCTAACATAATTTTTCAGGGTAATTACTAATTTGACATCAAAATTACGGTCAACTCGGTGACGCGACGAGAGAGAGCTCACGAGGTGGGGGCTCGAGATCTTCTCTCGGCTAGTTGAAATATTTGCGCGTTTTTGAGTGATTTACATAATTCAAATGCAGGTTTCTATTTTTCACCAACAAAAATATGTCATCAACTTTTAGCTGATTTTCGAGCAGTAGTTGTAGGCGACGCAATATCCTTTGCATAAACATGTGTGATTTGCAAGTCAATTAGATTGATCCGAGACTTTGCGGCAATTAAGAGGAATGGAACTCCCTCGGTTCGCTTTTCGAAAGTTGAACCCTTAAATCTCAGTACTACAGACTGTCCTCTACACTCCTTGGCTGTGCTTGGCGGGGTAAGCTCGATTCACGTTTCAACTTGACTTTAATCCCCTCGGCAATTGGTGCATATTTTTCTTGCGGTTAAGAAGCAAAATATTTAGAGCTTTCAATGTTTAAAGTATCGTTTTACGGTGTGAGATATGTTGATCTGAAAATATGTTTCGATCCTTTTCGTGTAACAACGCAAATGCGGAGCAGATGTGCGGTTGAAAATATATAAAAAAAATGCATCCCCCCACTTCAACACAGCATCTAACACTCCCGGCTGCGTGGCGAGGTGTCGATAGTAACTTTTTATTTGACATCCATTTTACAAAGTGTCAATTCGATGCTTAGCCACACAGCACTCTGAGCGTCCTGTGACTCTGGCATTTTAGAGGTCAGTCCCGTTTTTGGCCGTTGGTTCACGATTTCAACGTTCCAAAATGTCCATAAGTCGCATATAAACATCCTTATATTACGACGACTGGCATATAGTGTGGGACCGTGTGAAGTATGTGGCCCTCTAGTTACAACATTCTTAGTCGTTTGCGTCAAATTAGTTATTCGTCTATACAACAAGTCTTAAAGAGTCGGCTTGAACATACAAAAGAGGCTGTCTGTTTATGTGTACTTGTGCTGTAGAGTGTTATCGCCATATATAAATGAACCATATCAATTAGCTCAATCAAGTGAACCAAACACTTGCATCAGCTACTTACGGTTTTCACTCAGTCGCGCCTGATCAGAATGGATTAATCGAGTTTAGACCTGGCCAAGATTAAACCCTCAGTCGAAACGGATTAAGCAGCTCATTTCATTGAACCATTATGGACTAGAAATTAAAACCGTGATTTAATTGAGCAGACGAATCTAAGTAGAGAGTTCGGCCCCCGCCCCGCTCGAGCATCGTGAAGTAATAAACCCGCGCTGCAGTGCAAGCCTGTAATTTTACGCTGATTTTTCATGGGCGCCAAACACACACTTGAGCTTGTGTATCTTTCGTAGTCGGCATTCACCAAACAAGGGGTTGAACCAGTGACAGTGTGTGGCGGTGGTCTGCGGGGATTATGACTCGAAAATTTACATAATAACGCGTGATAGGATAAGCTTTCTATTCTAACTGGTTTATATATATGTTCAGCCAAGTAATCACATTTTTTTGAGGCGAGCAGTGGAGCAGAACCAGGCCCACCAACACTATATCTGAGTACGACGCAGGCGGAGTACGCGTTGCGATCTAGTCTTCGTTTGTCAGAAAACACTTTCTTTTTGCACTTTTCAAATGTCGAATACAAATGAAAATGAAAACGTTTGCGTGCCGCCAGCCAACTGCACGGCAATAAACTGTGTCAAGGAAAACGATGACTCGTGCCCGCGAATTATATCGGGTACGTACTAATGTAGAGCAAAAGGTTGACCTAGTTCTGTGATAGTACTTGATGGAGGCGGAAACGAGGATACTACACATGGGTTCAATGGTAGTATATTTATTTATGTATTCGTCACGATCATCGCGTGTATAATCTGCTTCAACCTGGTCCTTGGCCTTGGCAGTTGTCGATTTTCCTTCCAAAAGAAGCAGGTGACTTGATAGCTTATGTGAGCTCGCGATCAGTAAGCTAATTATAGGATTCCGATGACGAGGAAGGAGGGACACCTAGCACACCACCACCGGCTATATATGCGATTACAGTACCCGAATGTAATAATCGAATAACGAAACCCAAAACCGATTCGACGTCGACGCAAGAAACAAATGTTTCAATTGCCTCATCACCAAAAAGGTACCTATTATTAGTCTGTCACGCGATAAGATGATTAATACTATGTCCGGTTGTTTCAGTTTAAGGTTCTACGACGATGGCGAGGTTTTTAATCATTCGAGCAAGAAGATTTGAGCTCGAAATGATGCAATACACGCAATTTGGTGAAAGGCAAAATGACAAACGCGAGCAAATAGAACAAGATATTTTACACTTTTAGTACATCTGTCACTATTCATATGAAGACCACAAGAATCTCTTTTATTTGAGTGATAAACTTTCATTTATGGTCGATTATCGCCACGTACAGCTGATGGACAGGAAATATTTTAAGTTTTTTATTGTTCAATTTAGTGGATGCATATCAATATGAGGTCTTCTGAGTCGATTATGGCATTTTTGTTCTTCTCACTTGTATGTTCTTACTTCTTCTTCTCGAGTTTTTCTTCTTCTGCCTTTTTCTCCCATCTTTTTCGATTATTTTCAATGTTTTGTGTCCATATTTGGCCTGACTCCTCCAGGCCGGCGACTAGTTTCGTGTACGTGTAGTCGGGGAAGCATGGATCTCCTATAAAAATAAGTACTTTGCTGTCACGTTTAATCCTGTCTCTTGCCTTGATCTTGGGACGTGCCCAGCCTACAGCGCACGATATTTCGTTTGGTAGGCGTTTTAGCTGCTTTTTCAAGGCCATCCTGTCCGTCTTTGGCAATATAGTTTTCAGCTATATGTCTGAACAGATAACATGTTACTTACACGATCGATTTATGAATCGACTCACTTGAACAAATCAATTAGAGTTTTGAACGTTGGCTGGATGATAAACCGTAGAAAACCAAGTTGGGACTGCGAAACGAGCACCGTATTCCGATCGCAGAGATTCGAGCATGGTAAGCCAAGCTCTTTTTCCATATCACCTTGACGGAAGAACTCCTCGGTAAGGGCGTAGCTCCACCTGAACGAATAAAGATAAGTGCGCCAATTCTTGTACTATTTAGTAGTAAATGTTCTTTGATGCTTTGCTTAAATTCTACAAATTAACCTTTTGATGCATTTTAAGATGAAACTTTATGTTACGATCATGCCTTATAAATGTGCGTACTTATTATTCATAAATTATACAGGCACAGTATGATATGGAGATAAGACGCACTTATCGGGGCTTCATGTGAACACTTTTTGACGGATTCTCCTGTTAGTTTGGTTTCAATTTTTAATGTCATGGGAATACAATTTCGTTACGGTTGACCAACCCTTTGTACGGGTGTGATACTCATCGAAAAATGTATGTCTGTAACGATACGTGTAGGCTAGCATAAACTGAACGGAAAAAGTTCAAGTGTTTCAAAAAACCAATTCAAGACATTCAAGTGAAGTACTGTGTTTATATACAGTATAATCTACTGCTGGGTCACCGATTTGCGAAGGGTGTCATACAACAGCCTCACACCCACCGCGCCCCATTCGCTTGATTGATATTTGTTTCGAAAGTAGCTGGCCTGTATCAGTTAAACACTAACTGTCAACATCCCCTGACTAAGTACATGTTTGTGTACAAGTTCATTTGCAGTAAATATGATAAATACTGGCACATATTGAGTCGTGAAGACGCCAGCACCGTGATTGTCGTCTATTTTTACCACCCGATTGAATGTAGTATGTATTAGTTAATAATGTTAATTATATGTTAAGTTACTGGTACTGAGTCACACTGACAATGAACTGGCAACAGCTTCCTAGAAGATTGACTGTGTCATCCAATTATTCCTTACATGAACGACACCTCCAATGTGTGTGAAATCTTCCAAAATAAAATCCCTTGTTGCTATATCAACAGCAGTGGTGCAAAGAGACAAGGAGTTTAAGGTACGATTAGTGTTCCCTCAACTAACCTAAATCAAGCAATAGTTATGTCACATGGTATGTAAACTACCGTATGTTGTATGTGGCTTGTTAAACTACGCTTTCAATCCTTATAAAGCTGTAACGTTACCAACCACAGCCTCGTATACACATCGTTGTGGGACCCTGTACATTTTAATCGTGTCGGACAATGTGTGCAATTTGTGCCCATTCTTGAGTTACTTATCGCAAGTGGTTAAAGCTGAGTATTATTGTATTGCACACATTTTAGAGAGCTATTTTGAAACACTAGCATTTTACAGTACCCAGCCAAGTGCCCACAACACATTTCCAATTAGGATAAGTATCTAAGTTATCTGATCATCATTATACTGTGTGGTGATGTAGACATTGCGATGATGAAATCTTATGAGGGTGACGTTGACCCCGGTGAATTAATGAATTAAAATACCTTTCGTGAATCGACCATTCTTTGGCAGCGTGTGATATATCGGCAACGTGAACAATTAAGGCCATAACTTTAACTTTGTCAAGCTCTTTCGGGTTGTTTAATGCATCATTTATCTGGCTCATTTGTTGGAAATGTTGGCTCATATCCGTACTGAGAACGATATCGACGACCAGTGTTCGAAATTCCTATAATAATGCATTATCATATCGACGATAAAATGTTGCGGTCAATTACTTACCTCGAATTGATCACGCGTTAGTTCAGCGCAAATATTGGACCCCTTGTTCTCCTGGAGCATTTTGAAAGCGGCAGAGACGTGGTGGTTTTCCAAGACCGAACGATCGTTATATAAAATGGCTTTTTGTCAATAGTTGTTAACACATAGTTCAAGGTCGCAAACATCTTTTTTCTTGCAGATTATTCGAAAGCCCTAGCGGTGACTTCGAGTCGGGCAGGGTGAGACATTGAATTCAATTTTGCTTTACTTTATATTTGAATAAATGTCACCGTTGGCATAGCTCGGGCGCTGAGGGTAAATAAAATTTATAAAGCGCAAAGACGTTTTTACGTCAAATTTGGCCATAATTGACCCCGCTAAGGGAAACGACTTGGTTAACCTCATTTAACAACAATGTATGCCTAAATTTGAACGCGTTTGAACGTGAAACGTGTTTGTTGTTCCGGTATGCTCGTAGTCATGAATGGCAGCGGCAAATAGCATGGCGAAAACTTCGACTTCGTTGAGCCAGTTCAGGAGGCCTGAATCAAGTGCGATAAAAGAGTGCTGACTTGAGACAATAATTATTTGTATGTTCAGTTGTCATGTTGACTCGGCTCAGCTAATATTAGTCATTTTGAAGCATCAGTGGGGCTAGTCCGCCGGCTCCATAATATGGCGAATACAGAACTCACCAGTCTGACACACAAAGAAGTGTGTTGTTTGGGCAACATCGGCCGCATGGTTGGGATTGTGGTATGGATTCCGAAACTTGCGATATCCCTGGTCAACGCGATCAGCGAAATTCATCAATACATTGGTGGGTATCTGAATATTAGGATGTGTTCCGTTAATCGCCGTCGCAAACATGAGCCAAAGTGACATCATGTCTAAACATTCTCTACCGTGAAACTTTACCTTAAATGTTGACAGTAAACCATACTTCTTGAGCAATTCGTACAAAACATAAGTGAGGGGTCGTTGCTTGGATGCTTCCGATACTTGAAATACATTGAACTCCCACTTTTGGTTGGTTTTGTCTTTTTTACTTATTCGAAATTGAGCAATCGTAACGATTCTCATCATCAACTCAATCCGGAAACCCCTTCCTTATCTATTTTTGACAGCGACTGCACGAGCGTATCGGGGTAGTTCATGTGGCGTGTTCTAGAACGGACGTATGTCAAACCTTTGTTGTGTGTTTTATGTCAAGACGAGAAAGTGAACGAAACAACATAGACATCTTACTTGAAGATTTTTTCAAGGAAGTGAGCCCCTTGAATCGCATGGACTGTCATTCAAAGTTATACTTGGTTACTACGTTAAAATTGTGAAATTCGAAAATTTATTTTTAGTAGCTTATTTAGCCACGTGCGATGATTATGATTTTCTCGATTGGTTCCGGACGTCCGGGGCTAAAACTAATAATGTATAACCCCATTCCAATCGTTTTGAACTTTGTTCGACCCTTTTCAGCTAAAATATAAAACAGTTACTCACATGTCGCCATTCTGGCGATTAGTCGGAAGTTGCCCATTTTTGGCCCCTTCCTCATGTTCATCATTATTTTGTTTCACTTGATTTGCATTGGCCAGGAACGTGCCCGTATAATCCTTGTACTTGTCCTCAAAGTCCATCTGTGTACCATTAAAGTAAAACCTGGTTCCCTGTTTCAAAATGCGAAATGAATTAAACAAAAAACACTCGAACGCTAAATTTCGCAAAAGAGCGAAGAGACTAGACCTTGACAAATAGTGGTTCATTCGAGTTTACTAGCGGCTGCAGTTATATTACGATTCCGTTCCTTGAGTGCCGCTTCAGAAATGTTTGAGCACAAGCGACAGTTGTAGCATTTGCTCATATCATTTTCAGGGGGCAACTAGTTCTATTTCTCTGTCCAAAGTGGTATGTGATTTCTTTCGGGTGTACGTTCTGTCTGTTTCGTTATTTAACTGGCAATAGTTTCAGACCTGTTAGTGCAAAATGCTGTTATAGCGGCGGGGGGCTAGTGACGCACGTCAATGATTAACTTTCATTTTTTCTTCCATTTTTCACTTTGTGGCGATAATTAATACTATCCACAGGGAAAAGCAGTGAGATACCGACTGTGTATCAATTAGAGATATAAACTCACCAATATTCTTAATCACATTGGTCCGTACAAATGTCTCCGTTAACCAGTTTTTCACTTCGTCGGGGATCTCTTCCGTTGCTGAAATTTTGCGTACGGCTTGATATTCCTCGTTATCATCCGAGTCGACACCATTTTGATTTGATTCGACTGCATAAAGTGCTACAAAATGTTGTTGGTTTGATTTGTTTAACAACATGTCACTTCACCTTCTAACAGTCGTGCCGCTGCCTCCAAATTCTGTAGTAAAATTTCCATTGTCAAATAACCACTGTTGACCAGGGCAATGATGCCACGCAAACGCCCTGCTGCTTGAGACAGCGCATAAGTGGATGCGTCTTCATGATCCGACAGTGATGTCACTTCGGCAGAGCTGCCCTTTAGAGCCTCGATCGACGCCAACACATAATCAGATCGTTTTGAATCACACCTCTCTTTCGCCACACGCTCCATACAGATACGGTACTCGACACCTTCGACGGTGATAAAAGTACTGCGCCGTTTCTGCAATTTACGAAACGATTGACGCAGATCCTTAGGCGATTTCTGCGTGGTTATGCTTTCTCATATTAGTTTTATCGTATATTTTCTTAGTTCTCTTTTTTCACTGACGAGTGGAGACGAGATTATGTCACTGATTTTACAAACCAAAACTAAACGATCTTTAATCCATACATTGACGCCGAGGCTCTTCCTAATAGACTTTTGCGTTTCTAATTGGGCAGGAAAGTCGCTGACATAGATTATGATGATTGAATTTGTGTCGAATCTAACTGTCAACTGGGCCGACATCCAAATGATTTGATTAATTTAGAAAATGTATTTTGTCATATCTCAAAACACAGTGAATCAGTAATCTTTCTTGAAACGGGTGTGTGCTCGGTGTGGGCAGGGGTCACTGCGTTTGCCATGCAGCTATTCCCCATTTGTATGTTTTATACTCTTACACCGTTCACGGCAATGTGTGCTTGTGTAGACCGGCCGTGATGAGAATTGAAAACAATTGAGAATTTCCGATCAATGCAAAACCCCTTAAATCGATGGGTCCACCGACAGATTGGACGCAGTTCTACGAGGCCAAATCCGCTTAACAATTTGCAGCTGTTTTAATCACTTATTCGTTTATATAAGGGTAGAGACAGAATCAACTCAAGTCTAAGTGAGTCTGTGTGTGTATTTTAAAATGCATGCATTTTGTGAGTTGCTGATCGCTTCACATCATATTGGTTGCGCATTGATTGTACGCGCATCAGCGAAAGTCGTAAAAACTGAAAAAGTGGCAGCATAACAACGGACGACGCCAAATGAATAACAATCAGGTGCAAGAAGCCCATTTTTTGTTCAGCTGTCAAGTACTGGTGCGGCCAAACAATTAGCAATTTGAAGTCCAAAACGAGCGTAAAAGAATTTGCCAACAGTTGTACAATGGCAAGCAACATGACAACCAAACCCAAACGTTCCGTCAGTCGCCGGTACTGTAGAAAAGTAAGAAAAAGTGAGACGATTGAGATCCCGCTGTTTGTCATCATTGACCAAAACGGAAAACTGTCAACGTACATCATGTAAGATCTGAAAGTTATCACATCAATTAGCTATAAACCCAATTAATTACCACTCACTTGTACCGGTAAAATTGCAATCCAAAAATAACAGTACTGGCACTGATTGCATTCCAAAAGAGCATCCTATCAATATTTTGCTTCAAATCAGCACCGGCAAACGTTTCGATAATGACGTTATCCCCACCATGAAAGGTGCGTTCACTTTCAAATGAATTTTGACCGTGCGCCTGGGGATTCAGTGCGCCCTTGTACTGACCCATTATATGTCCAAAGACATTGTACTCCTTTTGCTTCCAGCCCTGATGCCACGGCGTCCGATATGGTAGCTGTTCGATTGTTGACGATTGGACTTGGGGCAGGAGGAAATTCTCGCGCAGCTCGGCGACAGAGCCGACCGAACCTGCATTACTGGCCCGACGTTGGCGCAATTGCACTTGGGAGTCTAATTGTGCATAAGTAGAGGGAAAACGCGCTCTATACATGAGTTAAAACTGATGTAACTAAGCGTTTCAGATCGCTATCATTTTGAACCCTTTCCGGAAGTAGTCAACTAAACTCCGCGCACTATCAGCGACTGGATTTATATCGTTTAGAGTGTAACGACTCATTATCTGTACTATATTGATAACTGACGGCCAAGTTCACAATATTTAGCTTATCTAGAGTAAACACGACGATTTTTGTCTCACTGGTCTGTTTATTAACAAGTTTCATGCATTTTGTCGTCGGTTCAAAAGTGTTTCGAGTTAGTGAGGTAGAGCTAAGGAACTGTACACAACTATAGTTTTTTATCATTAATGTAATAGGGGGAATATCTGAACCGAGTTTAATGAGCTGCATGTAAATGTGTGTGTGTATGTGTCTGTGTGTTTGGTGTAGAGATGTGTTTTGGGTGTGCCAGTGATATCACTTTTCGATATCACATGTTATACATATATATAATAATGGAGAAAGGTGTAACATGTGTAAGTGTATGTATATTTTGTCTCAATCCGAATTTCAATATTCAAGATAGTAATATTCTAGAGTACATTATGCTGATTATGCAAAATAAAAACGATTTGATTATATTCAAAAATTTAGAAACAGAGTAAAGCAACAATAAAATGTGTGTGTAGGAGACAAAAAAGTATTGTTTAAGCATTTAAGCTTTGGCATTGTTTTTTTATGGATGAGACTATTGTTGCTTATTTTTTGGCATAAGTGCAGTGTGATGTTTACGATCCTGATATATGGGTGGGTAGTGGATATTGAGAGGGGTCGTATTATCATTCCAGATCTCGAAACATCCTGACCTAGATTGACTCTTGTTTTTTGGTACACCTACACAATCCGCGTAGGCAACTGTTCCAGTATATATGTGGGTGGCAAGTGGTTTTGTTAAGGTAAACGAATTATGTATCGAATTTAAGGCGGTAACTCAAAATTGAACCAAATGGACTTGTTTGTTATTTTGGATGAGTAAATATGAGTTTTTCAGTGGCATATTTCGAATTGGGGGTTTTGTGTTTGTAGGAAAATAGGTGTCGAAGAAGAAACTACCAAGATGAGTTGTTTAGTGTGAGGAAAGATAGTTCAACGCAGTACTCCATAAGCTGCATATATAGTATCTAAATTAAGACGAGGAATTCGGGTATTTTATCTGTCCATATTAGTTAATTCGTTTGTATATTTGAGGTTCGCGGTATGTAATGTGTCGAAAATATTAAACTATAGAGTGCCCCAAATGGTGGTACAGTCGTCTATATCCAGTCATATAGTTGGTTGCAGTTGCGTTCAGTTGTTACCAGTACTCGGGCACGCCTCGGTCTTGTAGAGTTTCTTGTGGATTGCGTTTCTTGCCGTTTTCGCCTCATTTTTAATTTCATTGAGGAGATTCTAAAAATGAGTGTAAATTGGATCAAGTTTATAATATGAATTACCTTTTTGTCGTCAACTTGGGCTTTGATTTCTCTATGCCTTTTTTGTAAGTCTTCCCACTCTTTCTTGTAGTTTTTCACTTCTTCCATCAATGCTTTGACATTATCCTGTAACCGGAACGCCTTGTTCTGAGTTTCCCTCAGATCTTCGACTTTTTCTGTGAATTGCCGGCCCATGTCAAACGTTGGCTTTTCTTTTTCTGCGTCATACTCGGCCTTGACTTCGTTGTACTTTTCGTTGGCTTGCTCATGTAAAACGGTTGAGTTGCGTTCATTGCCCTGGATTGCCGTAATCTTTCGATTGATTTTCTTCACTTTTTCACTGATTCCATCCTCCTTGGTCACCAATTCGCGAAGTTTCTCCACCAACCCCTGCAACTTGTGCACACTGCCGACGATTTGCTCGTGCAACTCATCGGCGATGTCAGCATTTGTGGACGCCTTGGCATTCAACTCTTTTGCTGTTTTACAGTCGCTCTCGGCGCCACGGTAATGCTTGAGTGCACTATAATGGGATGTGTTTAGACACAATGTTAAACTTATACTCAAACATACCTATCGACCTTTTCGGCCAGTTCACGGGCACGTTTCAACACATCTGATGCCTCGGCCTGAATGCGTGTCAATTCAGCAAAGTTCGCACCAGTCGTGTCTTCATCATCCGAATCAGTGTTCGAGTCCATTCCCAACTGGGCCATTTTCGCCTTCAGCTCATCAATCTCGGATTGTGGGGGCATTTGCAGGTTCAACACTTGTTGCGCAATGTCAAGAATGTTGGCCGGATCAGTGTGCTCGTCCTTCTTCAAGAAGTCGCGGATATCATTGACCAGTTCGGAGATTTTACTGTGATAATCGGCAATCTTGCCGCTGATTTGCTTTGCCTAAAACACAATTTAAGATGTGTGCTTATGAGAGAAAATGATTTATACCTGATCATTAACTTTGACGGCTTTATCGTTGGCTTCTTTAGACTGAATTCGAATCGGTTCAGTGTCATCCAGTGCCTTGTTGACTTGATCACGCATTTTCTGGACCAGCTCTTCGGCATCATAAGCATGAGCTTGCGCTCTGTTTGCCGTCTGATAGCCAGATGATTGGCACATTTGTCCCTCGCCAGCAACACTGTAATCCGGATTACCGCAGTGCTCGCGCCCATTCACCATACACTCGGCTCCGCCGCATGTTGGATCACAGCCTTCGGTGTTGACACCACATACCAACTCGTTGATTTCGCCAATGACAAGATCATTGAGCCCCTCAGTATCGTCAATCATGTTTCCGAGCTCGCGTGAGGCGTCCTCGAATTCCGTCTGGCGCAGTGGAATGGCCTCTTCAACCTCGCTACGGATGCGGGCTGACTCTGCCAACGGATTGTCGTCGGGGTTGTTATAGAAGCCAACTGCTTTCTAAAGGGTAAAAGTGTAAGTTAGGTCAAATTCAGTTGCAATGTTGCTCACCTTGGCCAGTATTTCAAACTTGATTGCGTCGTTGGCCATTTCAGAAATGCGAGACCACATAACAACAGGATCTTTGTCAGCGACATCATCAAGTGATTTCTTCAGTGATGCCAACTCGGCAGCATATTGTTTGATTGCGCGCTGAATTAGACTGTAGAGATAATGAAACTTGTGACATAAGTGTTACCTGCATCTGGGCAAGTTGCTCTTGCTGTTCACCATTGGTTTGATTGATTTCATCCAACGACCCATAAATGTCATCCAGTCTGGTGCGACCGTTTTGATTTTTGGATTCGATCGACGTCATCATTTTCTGCAACAGAATCATGCCTTCTTCAGATTCAAGTATCGCCCGCGCCCGGTTCAAGAATTGTTCGATTTTGTCGAATTGTGAGTCGTAAACAACTGAGACGCCCTTCTCCTGGATTGTGTTGACTTGAGCCAGCACTTCGGTCGTCTCGCCAATAAGTTCTTGGATGATATTGTCCCAGCTGTCGAAACACTCGCCGCACGGTTCACACTCGGGCACGTCGCCATGATAGCCACGGGCGCACTTGTCGCACTGTAACTCGCCAACGCCCTCGATACATGCACATTGTCCTGTAAAGGGGTCACATTCGTTCTCGGCGTTAGGATCTGTTCCAAGTGGATCACAATCGCAGCTTTTACAATCGCCTTGTGCTGGATCGCCCCAATGCCCGTTCTGACAGGTGGAACAGTCACGTCCACCGAAGCCGGGTTTACAATCGCACTGACCAGTGTACTGAAGAAGAAAAAGATAAGTGAGTAAGTAGTTGCCCCTTTCGAGTTTTACGATTTGTTTGAATATCATCACGTACGTATGAGCTGTCACGTGTTAAGTAGCATTACTGTAACTTCACAGTTTATAATTACCTCGTCACATGCCGTGGCCGGATTGACACTATTGTGGGGGTCACAGGCGCATGCCTTGCATCCACCTGCCTCGTTGGCGTTGATCAAGTCATAGAAGTTGGTGATACAACTGTTACACGTACGGCCTGTCACATGGGCCACACACGGACATTGGCCACTTTGTTTGTCACATACAGCGTCAGTTGAGCCACGTCCGTCACAAAGGCACGGGACGCACTCGCCATCCTCCTCGTAGTAGCCATCAGCACATTCGACACAGTCTGGCGATGCGCGATTGTAGAGACACTTCTCGCAGACACCGGTTGAGGCGTTACACGCGTCTGGATCGTTGGTATCAATGCGGCCATTACATTCGCACTGAATACACGAACCGCCCTTTTCATGTGGATTGCCAAAATAACCAGGCGCACACTGATCGCAGTGCTCGCCAGTGTAACCCTCGTCGCAAACGCAAATCAAGGAGTGGCCAATTTCGCCATCGTAACGTGACATGGACGGGCCTTATTATGTTCGTTAATAAGGTGACAATAGAGAAGACACCATACCTCGGTGACACGATGACGCAAACTGACGTCCTGATCCAGGCCCTTCGGGACACGGACATGGGGTACATGAGACAGGCTCGCCAGAGATGAGTCGAGCATTGCCGTAGTACCCATCGGCACATTCCTCACAGTGTTCGCCTTTTGTATTGTGAGCACAATCAGTACATTCGCCTTTAGACGTTCAATTCAACTATTGTTTCACTAAATCCAACTACACTGTTTATAACTAATTTATGGCCTGGATTAGTCTGACGATATTTTGGAATTGTTTCCTGATGTTTGGTCGCACACATTCGAGTGGCCGTTACATTCGCACTTCTGGCAGTTGGGGAAGCCCCAATAACCCGGCAAACATTGTGAGCAGTCACGTCCACCGACACCAGGGTTGCATTGACACTTACCCTCGGCTTGATCACATACCTAAAGTTGCACTTTAAAAATAATGATCATTGAATTCGATAGTTTACCTGGTTGGCATTCACTGTGCCTTGTTCGTTACACTTGCATTCTGTGCAACCGTTTGCGCTGAAACCATAGAAACCTGGGTGACATTCATCACACTGTCGACCCGTCACACCCGGTCGACAGTCACATTGACCACCCTTGGGGTTACAGTTTAACGATGTTGATCCCTGCTTGTTACAATCGCATGACTGAGCACCATCATACAGCCAAGCCGAAATTGTGTAAGTCAACTTTTCGCAGAATGGCGATAATTTGCCAACGCCTTCAAGTGCAGCTAATTCCTGCTTGAGGCACTCTTCTTGAGTGAACTTCGTCTCCAACTCTTGACGCTTCTCGTCACTGATGACTTTCACTTCGGGATTGAAGATAGGGAAGCTCTTTGGATAGCCACGAATGATCAAGCTGTCGACAACAATGTATGAGTCCTAAATACGATTATTGATAACTAGGTGGCGGAAGTATTATTCACCTCATCAGAATCATCGCCGGTGTGAGTGAAAATGATGCTGACGTTGTAAGGCTGCGTTGTTCCCTTATCATCATTTGTCTCCAAGCATGGGAAGGTGGTGTGTTTCAGGTTTTGGGTAAGATCGTGTTCGATCAGATCTGATGAGTCGCTCTTCAGTGGTAAACGTGCTTCCCAGTGGTCATTAGCCGGTTGTGTGTTGTAGCACATTGACTCTGAGTTGCGTAACTCATCGTCGGGCCGCTCAATATCGACCTTGATGTTGGCCCAGTTCGACGTCTAGTGATTGAGTTAATAACGCGTTTACAGTCGTGGGAGAATGTCACTAGAATGTTCAGCAAGTATCGAACAGACATAGTCTAATAAAATGTGCTAATATCTCGACTTCGAGACATTTTCAATCAGATCATCGGGATCACCGTCTTCTGATATTAAAAAAGGAGGTGTCAATAATTGAATACAATCTCAGCTATATTCGCTTAGACAAACGTTTAACGAAATCAATCACTATTGAGATTGACATAGATTGCTTGTCTCATGTACTTAATTATTCATCTTAGGCCATTTATGACTTCACATGTGGATATTGACTAACTCAATAAAAAAACATAAATGGCATAAATACTTTGGAAAGACGTTCTCATCATTTCCGGTTTTGGCGCTACGTTATATCTTACATCTTGTCTTGCACCACGTCTAGAGCGGCGTGGTTTATCATGCATACCATGAATGATATAGTCCTTTTCACCCTGTTTCAACCCCAATTAATCAATTATCGTCATGGTACGCCTTGCTTACCTGTGGTTTGTATCGCAACGAAAATTGGTAGAACATGGTGCGTGGAATGTCGCCCAGTTGAAAGGTGATCGTTGATCCTTTCATTACCACATTGCTCGAGTGAATATTTGAGTTTGATATGTATTCTATGACACGTTTCAAAAGATTGATAATAACAGCAACACAAACCTGGATCAACTGGGGCACCGGGGTCATCGTCATTGCCTCCATAAGCCTCCATATGACGATTCTCGCCCATCTAAGTAATATTAATTAGATTATCCTGGCACCAGGTTTGAAGCAATGATATTTATGGAGTTAGTTGTTTGGAGTTAAAGATATGTGTGGGTGATCTCCGCTACACAAATCATGAGCCTAGAATGATAGCATGGTGTTTGATGTGGTTTGATGTAATGGTCGAATCCGAAGTGATCCTTATTGTTTTTTGGTTATGGAAAGTTTTATCAATCAAACTTTCGTAACTAAATGAGCTGGAAAAAATAAATGACAACATTGGATGAATGACGAGAATGACAAAGATAGATGAGACGGTGAATGTGTGTTGCATTACCGGGGTTGTGGTCTGATCAGAGCTATTCCGAGTGGGATCAATTGTGAAATCAATTAAGGGCCGACCATGGGGAACAACTTGAATCAAACCGGCAGTGACATCCGCATCAGGAATGTCCAAGGTGGACGTGGTTATGCGCTTAGGTATCTGAATGTAAATGTAGAAAGGCGAAATATCGGATCAAGAGTTGGGGGCTCAAACCGAAAGCCACTTGAATTTAGATATCAATTAAAAGGATCTGTGTGCTTGAGATAAACTCTTGTCACGAGTGGGGGCCGATGTTTTAACGGATTTAGCGTTTGTTGATCAACACGATTCAAAGATTAGATTTGATCGCGTGCAACATCAGGTCATAGATAAGCATGCAAGTGAAATACAAGCAGTTTCATAACAAAAAATGTGTACCAATGCCAATAGTGAAAATGACGATATCGTTATTAGCACTGATACACTCGCCAAGCTGAAATGCGACCTACCTCCGAATAGTGCGGCTCATTGTCGTCGTTTGGAGGGACGACATCGGCGATAGTCGGTAAGAAACTACCTTGACTGACTTTGCTACATTGGCGACCTTCGAGGTTTTGCCGACAGTGACATTGACCTTTGATAAGACATTATGATAGGTGAACAAAAATAACACACGCCTACCGTTTAAATGGTTACACTCAAATAATCCATTCTCGAGTATAGAACCACCGATATCACATCCACAAGCTTTGCAGCCTTCCCCGTCAGTTGCTTTTAATCCATAGGTGCCGGGCATGCACGAGTCGCACTTGTCACCAACAACATGTCGTTTACAGTAGCACAGGCCAGTGTCGGGATCACAAGGCGAACCAGTGTCTTGGTGAAGGACGCCACCCTCGGCATTACATTCACACTTGGTACAACCGTCCGGATTGTCAGCGGAGAGCGAGTGATAGCCGGGTTTACATTGATCGCATCGTGGACCCGTTACATTGGCTTTGCAGTGACATTTACCAGCGACGGTGCCCTTGTCTGGATGAGTCTCAAAGTCACAGATACCGCCGTTTGTCGTGCCATCCGGATCGCAGTCACAGGCTACACACATATCTTCATCTTGTAAATCCTTGGCCGGATCATGGAAGTAGCCTGGTTTGCAACGCTCGCAATGGTAGCCTTCTGTGTTGTGTTGACATTCGTCGCAATGTCCACCGGAAGTTTGGCCCGTCGCTTCCCATAATTCGTGATCAAAGTGACACTTGGTTGAGTGTCC
The DNA here is from genome assembly GCA_004367895.1 of Oikopleura longicauda. Lineage (NCBI taxonomy): Eukaryota > Metazoa > Chordata > Appendicularia > Copelata > Oikopleuridae > Oikopleura > Oikopleura longicauda. The sequence goes on along the minus strand of SCLD01091422.1, from coordinate 2,826 downwards.
GTGACAATTGCAGCCTAAATACGAGATAAATTGAAGAGATACTGACGCGAGGCATGCCATATTGGCTATTTCTGTCAAACTGCCAAACTTTTCTATTTATGATCTCCCTATGTGTGTGTGGGTATGTGTGTTGTGTAGTAGAGTAAAGGCAGGTGTATGATGCTGAATTCATATACTAACAATTAAAACTAAAGGCCGCTTATTTGACCGATGAACTTTCTTATTGCGAAGAGCCAATCCATCGATCACATATCATTGTCTCTACCAGATATGGTCGTCGATCGACCGGATCACCAGAGCGGAAGCTATTTCACATATAAAACGTCTAATTCGTTCCGTCACTATCTTTCTCCGCACACACACACACGCACGCACACCAGACATTTCTGGGTTTTACAAATGAGTACTCACGTCGACATTCAGATGTGTCATCCTCTTTGGCCGGTCTCCATGGGGCATCATGGTAAAAATCTTCGCACTGTTCGCAATTCATGCCCGTTGTATGATGCTCACATCGACATTGACCGTGGACCATGCCCGGAATGGCGGCTGTCGATTCATCACCATTGAGGGGGCGACACGAACTAGCATGGCCATAGCAGAAACAGGAACCACGCAGGACCAAGTTATACAAAGCATAGTAGTACTTTTTTGAGGAGTCGGATGTGCCCATTGATGAATCAATATGATCATCGCCAAGTGTGTGCAATTTGAGGAATTCAATGCGGATATTGGTTACTTTGAGTAATTCCATTACCTTAATAACAGATTATGGTTTTACGATGGTATGGCGAGCAGCAGATGATTCCCCCAGATGGTGTAATGTGAATTTAATTAATTCCGTTTTAATTTATGGCATCAACTACAATAAACTAAGAAAGAAAAAAAGTTCTCTTGTCGAGCATATAAGAAGTGGACCTATTGTTAGGAGTGACCATTGAACATTTGTCTTTTGTTACTCTTACCTCATCCGAGTACGGTGATTTGAGTTGATCGTGAAGCTGTGGTTCAAGCACTTTTAACACAATTTCACCGTCTTGAGAGGGCACCTTCTTATTGTACGTGTGATCACAGATAATCTGATCGATTCGATCGGGTACCGGCCCAGGCGCTTTGATAATGAGTTACGAAACCGGATCTATTTGCGCGCATGTCATTGAATCAATCAAAACGAGGTAAAATCGGGGTAACTCATTCCTATGTCGGGATTCGCCTCCATAAAAGGCGTACAGTCCTCGGCAAAGTAGCGATACGGTTTCCATGTCTTGCCGAAGTCCGAGCTCCGTTTCACCACCATTGCAGCGGGTCGAAAGGTTTTGAAGGTCATGATCAAATGGGTAAAGGAGAACTGTGCCTCCAGATCCAGTTGAATATACACATTGTCCTCGCCATTGACCGATTGCCACCATTTGCGCTCGTGATTGTTTGGATTATACTCGGCCCTGCTCATGATAATATTTTGGACGCGATGCGAGTCCCATGTTGATCGATCCGATGCGTCCCACTCTGTCCTCGAGTCACACTCGAAGCACGAGCCCTGACCATTTGTATTTGACACGATGCAGTATGGCGTTGGACCATACTCGCCACATGTCGAGTTCGTCGTCAGCCGATCGCCACGACCGATCAGCAGGTCGCCAACGGCCGGGAAGCACTGTCCCTCATCACAGCCCTGCTGGGCCAACGTAAGGGATCCAGCAAGAATCCCAAACAAACGCCTCATTCAATGTGGGCTGTTTTACCGATTCCGATAAAAGGTGAAAGCTGTTTCACTTTTCAATTTTACTCACACCAGATCTGAAAACACAAAATACGATCAATTATGACTCCAAAATTAAACATACAACAGGTAACGACATAATTATGTAGCATGACATGACATGAGCCGATAGATTTATCAACGCTGAATCAGAAAAAAAGTGATCATCTGGTGATCCAGAAGAAATAAAGGCCAATCATTAGAGATTCCGATACGATAAAAACCTCTATCTTTGAGCCTCTCCGTAGTTAGTTGACTTCAATGTCAAACTTAACGACCAAATAAGTAGAAAAAAAGAAAAGAGACTTTTTATACTTTGAAGCGTGTTTCATTTCAAATCATAAAAATGAGTCTTTCAAAATGTCTCTCACGCCGGTAGGCACTGTCATGGCCCTGCTCTCTTTCTTTCTCTCTCCCTCTCCTTATTAGTATAAATGGTTTCAACAATTAGGAGGTTATTTCTCGCCCTCTCTCTCTCGTTCTCCTTCTCTATCACTAAATGTCCAGGTATTTTCTTTATCTCAAAGTAATGTTTCTCTGATTTTCTCTGTCAGCTCAACAAGTGACGACAAGTTAGTGTGCTCTGCAGCGCGCCTGGGGGCAAATTTGTTCCCTTTTCTCACGGGCCAATCGTGTTGCGAGCGCTAACAATTGACCTGGTCGTCGGCTCCTTTATAATTCACGCTGCGTGCATGAAGCAAAAGAAACAGCCGTGAACTTTATTGGACAACGAGTACACAAAAATCACCCGCGGCGCGGCGCGACATCCAACTATGTGCATTTCTGTCATACTTTCTCACCCCTTGGCCATACGATCAAACAAATCGTGTGTGTCTTCTTCTTTTTGTTCAAACTCTGATTTTTATGGTGTTTTAAATTTTTGTTTATTTTTTTCTTCTAAAAAAAACGAAAACCACTTGTAAAGGCATGAAAAGAAAAGGCGAGGTGGTTTCTCTCTCTATATTTTTTCTCTTTGTGTGCCTCTAATAAAAAATCATCGTTGTTTAGCTCTTCAGCGCTCCTCTTTGGTTATGCCGCACCGTTGATAGAGCTCTCTCCACACACAC
>SCLD01091421.1:0-12918 GCA_004367895.1 Oikopleura longicauda | reverse complement strand
GTCACTGATACTTTGCACATATTACAGTAATCGATAGTCTATCGACGATAAACTTCATGGTTAAGGTGGTACGTGAGTTTCTGGGAAACCGTTTCTCGGAAAAACTTTCTCCTCCGACTCACTGGCTCCGAGTAGGTTTTTATATTGTTCTAAGTTGTAAGCCAGAAAGTTCATACGAGCCCTGATGCCGTGATGAGAGAAATGAACAAAATGGATGAAAAAAGCAATACGTACTTTATTCCCGACTTTGGCTTCGAATGACAATTGTTTCCAACCCCTCTGTAAATGAAACATAATACTTACCAAAAGAAAATGTTTTCAATTTGAAAAACGAAATGAAACATCAATTGTGAAATTTAAATGATCTGGTCCATAATTATGTTTAAAATATGAAACGACAATCGCTGTTTTAATTTCATCTTCTGTTATTGAGCCTCATAGTACAGTAAGTTTTCGTTGAAGGAAGTCAAGTGGATTTGATGATCAAGGGAGACAGACTGTCGCCCACAATTGATCCATTGAGAATTAACGGGCGCTAAAAAAAGTCATCTATCTTGCTAACCACCATCTTTCATTATTTCCGTAAACACCAATGTCGTACTCGTAAAACGTAATACAGTGCTACGTGGCAGACAAAAGACACAGAGAAATGAAAAAATAGCAAACAATACTTCACCCTTTACTTTAACTTTAAAAAAATGAAACCGCCCCGTTATTTGAATCGTGGTATGAACCGTAGTTTGAACTGTAATATTACTTTCTGTTATTTCTGCCCCTTTAATACTGTATCTAAAGTTTAATAAAACATATATTTGATAATATTGTAAGAGAAATGTAGTAAGGAAAAGGAGTGACCCGGAAAACCAACAGTTACTGGCTTGTGGTGTTTGTAAGATTCTTCTGAAGATTCATGTCTTGATTCAAGACTTTTGAACTCATCATGAATCATGATTCATGATCCATCATGCATTTAAACCCAACACAATTACTTTTGGACTAAAGTAGTAAATTGACACGTCAGAGCATATGGTATTGGGGAAACGGTAAGCGGAACAATTTGCTTTACGGAGTGTCAAAATTGTTCTCTTTATTTCCGCTGACCGTTTCCCCAAGACCAGATGCTCTGACGTATCAATTATGAACGAGACGATACAGTATCACATAAAGTGTTACATATCGCTCTGTCCACATGAGTAGAATCTATCTGATACTTACAACGTGTAACTAAAACGACTAACAAAGCGTGCTCATACAATGCCGGCATTATTCTAATTAGATTGCATTCAGGAGATAGTCAGATAGTGAGAGGTGATCGTATACGGGCCCGGCATAAACTAATATGCATGACTGATTTTATGTGTTATTTATTCCAAAGTCTTGTAAATCATTGCGGTCGCTAAAATCCTAACCTAACCCTTACCGAGCCTTATTACTTGACATTTTACATCGACCCGGAGAAGTACCAACATCCAACGAGAAAGTTGGAACACGGCCTATAGTAACACTGTCTCAGCGACACCGACGGACACAGGTCCTCCGACCCGGAGGCTCCGAGTAGGCGTCTTGTTCTAAGTTGATGTGCGAAATTTCATTCGGGCCCTGATGCCGTGATTAGAGAAATGAATAAAATGAATGAAAAGACTAAACAACACTTTACTCTGAAATGAAAAGACTATGATTTTGAGACTCAAAGCTTAAGTGCCAATATAATTGAATGAAACGTAAAACTTACCAAATGACGATGATCCAACACGACAAACGAAATGAAACGTTAATGCTTAAAATTTAAATTTATCTCAAATGATCTGATCCAACACTATGAAACTATTACTGTAATATTGATCTTGAACTGTCCGTTTCTATTTGCCTATACTTTACAAAATGAACCAACATCTGGTATACTGTACCCATGGATTCTGCAGGATTCTTTGTATTATTTTTTAAAACTGTGGAATAAAGATCAGCTACATACAAGTGTCAAATTGATATCATTGTAATAATATGCGATATTTTGAGAACGTTTAGATGAGCCGACGAATAAAGGCTTAGCTAAAGGGTATGTTAAAGTCACCCGAGTATCTCCTCCGAGCAAGCGTTTTATGTAGTAGGCGTATATTGTTCCAAGTTGCTAGGATTCCGTGACCGCCACCTAGAGTTCACCAGGTATGCCGTCATGAGTATAATCAAAGAAATAAAAAATAAGTTTTTGTTGACCGATATCAAGTGAATTTGATAATCAATGACGACGGTTGATTCAGTAAGAATCTCAGAAAACAGTGAAATGGTGAAGCGCTAAACCAAAGTCATCTACTATCAATCAAAGTCGACTTTTGTAGTCCACGTGGCCTCTTGCCCAATTTCTTGCTCGTAACGTAAAAACTACGTGTCAGACAAACGACACAGAGAAAAAAATAAAATGAATGAAAAAAGCAATCAAAACGTTACCTTAGACTTTGACTTTGAGCAACAATATAATTAAATGAAACATTATGTACTGTAACTATACATTTACGTGACTTCATCAAAAATTTGACACAATCTTTTTAGTTTGAAAAAAGAAATGAAACATTAAAAGTGTTATTTAAGTGATCTGGTCCAAAATTATGAAACTATTGGTGTACTATTGATTTGAATTGTAATTTTAAAGTGTTATTTTGTTTGGCTATACTGTTTAAAAAAATGAAACGACATCTGAGATTTGAATTTAATTCTGTATTTCTGCCTCTTTGATACTATATCTGAAGTTAAATAAAACATAAATAATAATCAATTTCCAAAAGAGCTCATTTACATGCAGAATTTGACGAACTCAACGCTCCCTAAGTTTACTTTGATGACTAAGACAGCGTTTTTTGTTCTAACTTGGCACACGTTGCGTAGTGTTTCAAGTTGGAAGAATAACGTATTTTATGTGGTCACAGCCTATCTAACATAGCGTATAGGTCATTCGTAATTTACGACCTGATCAGATGTATTGATAGAGAATTGAAGTAAAGTGAGGAGTGTCCAGGCAAGTTAAGAGTTACGGGCCTCTAGTGTTTGTTAGGTTCTTCTGACAATTCTGAATGACAAACATGACATGTCTGAGATTCATTCAAGTTGAGTCCATAACTTCAGGCTTACGAGCACCAGTTGCCGGGGTGAAATGGTCAGCGGAAAAGATAGAACAATTTCAAACACTCCATTAAAACAAAGAATGGGATGAACATACAGTATGATATGTCACATATCACTTTGTCAACATTAGCAGATAACTAAAACGGTTAACAGATCACACTCAAGTAGTGTCGGCATTTTCAAATGACAAACGATAGTGATCTTTCTCGAATAGTCAGAGATGGTCGTAAAACTATCCGAGCACGACTTAAACCTAATATAGTTGAGTGCATGGCTGACTTTATGTGTGGCTCATTCCAAAGTTTTGTCAAGGAAACATACCAGTCGCTAAAAATCCTAATTTAACCTAGTCCTTAGGACGAATTTAGGACGGCAGAATTGAAACAGAGAAAATTGGCGATTAAAACGGTTAAAATTGCACACTGACTTCTTTTTACGTCTGTGTTGCGGTTCAATGTTCTTGTCTGTTCTATTTTTGGCAGATTCGGCAGCTTCTCCAAAAATACCTCCCGCCGGGGCCCCATTAGACTAACGACGTTAGTGACTCATTTCGCTTTTATTCTAGCTTGGCGCACGTCAGTAAATCGTAAAACAAATCAAAGAGTAATAATGAAAACGAGTGTCGCGTAGACGACTTAGAATATTACGAAATGCTCACATTGTGCGAGTCTCGTATTGCGGTCGTTAAGAAGGATTAGGCAGTCAGGTATTAAATTGACTGTACAGTCCTTTCATAATGCAAGTTTTGGAAGCATTAAAGGAAAACCAAGAGTAGATAAGAAAAATTTATAAAGTTTGGCTGATAATGAAAGTCAACAGTCTCTTCGTCAATGATGGTTGACGAGTCTAAGCGACTTCGCGCTCGTCACTATAGTTTCATGGCAATGCCACTCTACCAGAGTTGACCATTCTTATCAGAGGCAATCATAGAGAAATATTATACTAGGTGGTGAGGTTGTTGTTGGACTAATCAACAACTGATAATGATTTTTGTGTAAACTATTGACAGTACTACTGTATGTTTTATGCGTCATCTACTAGACTTATTCAGTCAATGTCAGTCATTTTCGAGTCATAGATTTTTTTAAACGTTGGAGTGAACTTAAAATTAGTACCAGGTAAAAAGTAACTGAAGTTCTAGCTAAACTTGAGCTACCTCCTTCTCAGCCTATTCAAGTTAGAACATGTCTCAGAACACGCGCCATTGGATGAACTAGAGATACTAACGTAGGCGGCGGCCAGACTGAAATCTTAGTCTCATAGCTGTGCTAAATTTTACTATTTTTCAGAGAGGCAAAAGAAAGTAAATATGCGCGTGAAGGGCGTCAAACGTGGTCTCCCATTTGCACACGACACGGTGAGTTGCGATACTGACGCATCGTTTCACAAGTTTTACGATTCTCTTTTCTAGAAGATCGTTACAATAACGACGCGTTCAAATAAGAGAGCTGAGCAACGTAACTTACGCCCCGTGCGAAGTAAGCCAACTGGGCCTGAAGAGATAACGCAAAAGAGTGGACATAAACGCCTGGACGCTAAACACGCAGCCAAGCTGAAGGTCAAAGCACTGACAAGTGGCACGCACCGCGCGGGCCCGGTGCCGCATAGGGTCAAACTGGCCCAAGAGGAGTCAAACAACGAGATAGCGATTGAGATACCGATTGTCGAAAGGAAAGAGTTTTTCAAAAATTGACATATGCGATACTATTTACTTTGTCGTTATTGTATGTACATAGAGGTTACTTGTCGACCTTGCATTTTGTACAAAACTAGTGAGTCGCGTAAAACACAACGTGTACACCAACAGGGCTTCAGTAGCACTTCAACTGAGCTCGTAAAACCTTATTTACATGTACGTAAGTTTTAGAACTGAAAAGTTTACCGGGTCGTTAAATGTTTAGATTCTCTCAACTTAAGCACATCGTAAATTACGATTATCAGTTGAAGTGCTATTTCAACAGTTCTACTGTTGATGTACTGTACATCTTGTACACGTTGTAGTTTACGGGATTAACCAACTTTCTTTGTGGAGAGACAATGGAGTTATCATGAATTTTCGATAGACGCGAAGACATAAAATATAGTCAATCGTAAAGTCAATCAGTCATTAACAAAAACTCGGAAATGAGCATTCAATTCAAAACTGAGCCACCCGCACTCGAGGAGATCCGGATTGAAGAAGACGGCTACCCCGTATCCCTTGACGAGAGCATCGCTCACTTGGAGAAGCTCATTGCATTGCAATCAGATAACACAGTCGAACAAGTTGCGACTGTAAAGCCGGCTAAATCAAAGCGACAAGGTCGATTACAATCACCTAAAACAGGTTCCGTATATTGAATCAGTACAGTAGTCCAGTGTTTACGACCGCATATTTAGCAAACTCAACTACAGCCGCTACCACCAGTGACATTCGCATTCTCGAGTTCCACGAGCATCTGACTTTTAACAAGTACAAGCCGGCGCCTGGTGCCGTCAAAATCGATCCGACCAGCATGAATGTCGCCTGTCGCGTGTTCGGCACCGAGCGTGCCATTGAACTCGGTCTGGTGGGGCGACAGAAAGGTGGGGCGGGTGGTAGCAGTGCTGCGGCGAAGACAGGTAATGCTCAGAGCGGGATGACACGGGACTACTCGTTGAAAAAACCACTGAAAGCGTTACACAAGAGTCACATCATCAATTCAGCCAAGTCGAAGCCGAAAATAAGACTCGGGAAACGATCGATGCACAGCGAGAAACGTAAGTTATCACCAAGTTATTGTCCCATTGCCACAGCACATGTCAATTTAACCGGATTATCATGGATTATATAATGCAACTTTTGTTTCCTCTCTCCAGTATGTGTGTGCGTGCGTGTCTGCGCGTGTAGCGCACTGTGCACTCTGCTCAGTTATTAGCTTTTTTTTCTTTGCTCATTTTCGTCGTTCGACACAACGCCAAATATTGTTAGTAAACGTCACATGATGAACAGTTTTAAATTGCATCGATCTGAACCTTGACGTATTATTTTGCTCGTTTTTTTTCTTCTGCAGAGAGAGACTCAGTCTCCCTTTTCTTCATTTACCACATACATCTTATTCTATCCATTTTTTTCACGTGATCCTCACACACATAAGAGGACAGAGAAGAAAAGAAGGGGTCGGGTGTAGTCTGATTATAAAGTTGAAAACGCGGGGAGAGAAACACGACATTATAACATGCTGGGTTGTTGACCTTACCCACCATGACCCGTCTTGTTGAATAATACACAAAGAACACCGAACCACAACCCGAGTGATTCACAGAATAACCCACATCAACCCAACTGTGACCCGACGTGTTCAGCCAAACAAAAAAAGAGACAAAAAATGTCCAACAAGAAGTGGTCGGGCACGTGCCATGTGTTCTACGTGGACTCGGCCAACTCGCGCAATTGGAAGCCCTCGCCAGAAGGCTCGTCGGGCGGCTCCTCGGTGCATATTGTCGACGATTTGATACGGACCTTTCAAAATGACAAAATTGTCGAAGAGGTAAGTTAGAGAGATTGTTGAAGAGAAATAACTGTTTCACACAGATCAATCTAACCAATGAATCAATCGTCGCCTGCACGAGCCCGAAATTCGTTCAATTGAACGCCACCGACAATGGCACCGTCTGGGGATTTGGCTTTCGCAAGGAGGACGATCGCCAGTCCTTTCAAAATTGTCTCAATGTATGTGTTAATTATTAACAATGCCTCAGTGATACTAATCACATTTTTTAAGACAATTGTCGAACAGGCAAAAACCGCTCTAAAACAGGCTACTGTTGATGATAACAAACTGAAGGATGAAAACGATCGATTGCGACAGCGGCAATTGCTCAAAGAGGATGAAATCAAGGATTTGCGCGAGAAGAAACTGAAGCTGGAGCTGGAAATCAAGGAGAAAAATCAACGCGAGCGAATTGTAAGTCAAGCACACACAGAGAGAGTCAATTATGTAAAAGAAGTGTGTAAATTATGCATACAGATTACATACTTGTTGTAGCCCAGATACACACGTGTGGTTCCCGTGGGGATTACAGGCAAAAAACTTGAACACATTTAATTAAACAAGGCGTAAAATAACCAAACACTTCAGCTTCAAAAACGTGGCGATGAGCTACAAGAGCGCAATGAGAAACTCGAGGAAGAAGTGTGTCGAATGCGGCAATTGTTGAAGGATGCCGAGGAGGAGATCCGCACCCAGGATCAACGCTTAGTGGTAAATCTTGTATTTTATGGATTTATGATTTCAAACTTGCTTCTTAACAGCAACAACGCATCGTCCAAGATCCCGTATTCATCAAAAAAGTGAGCGAGTCGGCAAAACTATTGAGTGGCGCAATGAAAATGTTGTCATGCTCAAATGGTGACGTTAGTGTCGGTCCAGGGATTGCGAAGACAGAGCAATTGGACGAGGTGCCCATTGATAACTTTTCGAAAATGTAAAAATAATGTCACTCCCGCCTGTCACTCACTCACTTACTGGGCGTTTACATACATTTATAAGTATTTAAATCTGCGTATGGACTTCACTTTTTTGACACAACAACTTGGTTCTATCAAAGTACAAATGACTATTTCTTTCGCTCCCTCTACTATGCTGTACAATATAATGCTGTAAAAGACTAAACGTGCCAGGTGCTTGCTTGCTTCTGGACACATGACGAAAATAAACATCAACAATCAAAGCAACATATACAGGGCAGTTTTTCTTTATTATTCTTCCATTAGCCTATCGTCAAAGTCATTCTCCGTTTCAATCATTTTCGTTCGCATTGTCTCGTTGGACTCCTTCAAAATGCACGATTGGTGGTGCGCTTTAATTTGGCGTTGACACCCGCGTATTGTGCCCGAGACTTTGATCGTTTTGACTATTATACTTTATGTTTCGGCTTGATATTGTCTTTTTTATTAGTCCGAATAAAATCAAGCCGACCGATTCCTTCTAGTTCCTTTGCCCGTTTCAAGACACGTGACAAAGGGCAGCACACAGCGCAACTCAAGCAGCTCTGATCGTCGACACGTCACCAGTGCCATGTGTGTCCAACAGTTCAAGTATCTTCAAAAGATATCAAAAACAAGTTTTAACAAAACGACTCTCACTTGATACGCATATTGGCACACAGAGCCGTCGCCCGCTCACCCAAAATCTGTCGCGCCGCCTTGCGCAGGGCTTCGTGGAAGTTTGCATTTGACAGTGATGTGGAGAGGGGCTTCTCGTCCAACGTAATCAGCTCGAGTAGGACGGCTCGATTCTTGAAGCGGACCATTCTATAGTCTGGGTTGCGCGTGTTAGAATCAAATCATGATATAGTGGTAAAGTGGGTACAAATTTGCATCAAGGTAAGAATGAAGCAGCAGCAGAAGCAGCAACAACAGAAGAAGTGAACGAGGAGCCTAACGACGTTTGCCCTTTTTTGAAGTTGTCTTGCCACCGCCGGTTGTCTTGATTGCCGCATGGCCAGTCTAAACGACGAACATCGTTAGTCTACATATTTCGAGTATGGCGAAATTAAGGTACTGGTACACACTTTAAATGAAGCACAGGACACCTCAAATGAATCGATCTGTACTCCCACTCACGTTCAGACCATAAAGCATACCATAAATAAAAAGTAATAATGAACGTCACCACCACCACTATTACGTGTGAATCAGAGAGGGTATTCAAAATGATCATTTTCAAAAGTACAATGATCGCCATGGCCCTCTATTTGAACGCGTATATAATCTATCGCGAGTTCGAGAATCAAGCCCAGCATCGGCCCAATCATATGCGCATTATGCTGAGTATCATGTACGTTTTATCAAGGTTGTAATAATTAAAGTACTTAAATAATGAACTTGAACAAAAAACAGCGTGTCAAATCTATGCGAGCAGCTAATCCACGATGCACCGCACTACTATCGATATTTATTGATTTGTTCGCTCTCACTCAAAATAACGATCTACTATGGCATGATGATATTGTCGGTGGAGAAGGCGCTATTGGTCTCGAGGCCAATGCTGTACCGAACGATTACCATTTATCGGGACAAGACCTTTGTCTATGCCACGTGGCTACTGTTTCTCGTGTTTTACGGGTGCATTTATGCCGGTTTCGCGGCGACGGCACACGATACACTAGGTATTAAGTGTATTGTACACGCGCAATATGGCACGTTTACATGTCGCCTTTACTATATTGACAATATGATTGGGTCAATTGTGTTCCAATCCACAGGGATTGCCAAGTGACCCTGATCAATAATCAGTGATTATTGATGCAAGTTTAAAGTTTTGAACATCATATTAGGTAATCACTTGACAATCGCTGATTGTAGCGCTTACAATGGTCCTACCGACTGTGATTATTTTATGCGTCAATTAGGGATCAGCTCATTTTGGCAAGCGATACTGCTGAACACTATGACTGATCCTAAGCACTAAGTGAGTTCGTCATTATACGACTAAAGAAAACGGCACAGTATCGTCATCGACAGCAACAACACAGTCAAAGTAGTAGTCAACCCCAGCGTGCCACTCAACGCCAATCGATAAGGCGTTCAATGGACAGATCGTTTTTGAGGTTTTTAATTTTAACAACTTCAAAAAACACTATTTCAAGTTCAACGCACGATGCAGGCTCGTATGGCTCTGACGATCTAATGGGCCTGTCCGATGACGATGATAACGATGAGGTTGATGACAGCAACAATCGTGCCGAGTTTAATCTAGTTACAACTGAGGAGACAGAGGTTGAACATAATCGTCAACCGGCAAAGTCAACGCTTGGTCAACTGTTAAAGCTGTTAAGAAGGCGGCACCAGGGCTCGACAGTGGTCGAGCGTGACAATATCCAGGACAGGGTCACCTAGACCTTTACTAGTTCGAGAGTTTACTTTAAAACGAGCCCAAAAATGACAGATGCTGCGTCTAAACTCGGGCGGATTCTGTCTACTGTTCATACTGCCGGAACTGTACCGTCACCTACTTGTCGTCTTCACTACCAAATGTCCCGGGCTAAAACTGGCGCATTTTATCAACATTGCCAATGCGCTTAGGTTTGTACAGTGGGATACCCTTTAAGTTGCCAAGCAAAAGTGAGCAGAACATGAAAGTTTCATATTCCACGCATTTCGGCTGTGCGATTTAATGTGAGAATATATTCGAGTCGGTACAAAATAAACCGCCATTTATAACCAAATTTGACACAACAATTACTTTTTACATCTCATTTTGTCTAGAATTTTCTCTTGCAACTTAAAGGGTATACTACTGTACCTTAACTACTTCTTCTGTTACAACTTCACAAATTAAGCTCACTCTCGGCCATTTGGGCCTTTCTATCCAATTTCCTGGTCCTGGCCAAGTTTCGCGCTCATTTTGCTCAATTTATCCGTTGCAGAAGATTAGAGCGTGATGCGGTGGTGATTATGAGGGAGATGTCGGTGCACCATTCAAAATGGGCGCGAAAGTAAAAATACCTCTTTAATGTGGCTAAACAGCTTGGTCCGCGATTCAAACTCATCGCTGCATACTTTACACTCGAGTATGGGCGCTTCTGCTGCTTTCCGCCTTTGAAATAAAATATAAAATATTATTTTAATTATTTATTAAACCTGGCCGCTTCTTCCTGACGCTCCTTCTCCTTCAAACGGCGCTTCTCTTTGGCAGTTAACTTCTTGGTCGGTTCAACTACTTCTTCTTCTTCGATTTTAACTTCTTGTGCTTTCTCATTTGGCGTGATAATTTCAACAGCTTCTTCTTCATCTTTATTAACTTCTACTTCATTATGAGCTTCTTCTTCTTCGTCAGGCTCATTGTCAGAGTTAGTCATCTGTGGCAAGACAAATCCGCGTTTCTTTAACTTCTTCAACTGTTTCTTTGACATTTTAACTTCCATTTCAACCTCTTCTTCTTCTTCATCCTCAGACCTACTCAGTTCTTCTTCAACTTCATCATCCGATTCGAACTGATTCGGGACAAAACCGCGTTTTTTGAGTTTTTTCAGTTGTTTCTTTGACATTTTCGAGTTTACATTCACTTCATTAACTTCATCATTATCTACTACTTCTTCTTCAACTTCTACTTCTTTATTCTTGTTCTTCTTCTTTTGCTTCTTTTTAGACTGTTTCTTCGATTTTTGACTCTCTACTTCTAATCGCTTCATTTCTCGCGCTAACTCTTCCTCTGCTTCCATTTCTTGTCGTATCCTTTCTTTTTGTTCTTCAGTCAGTTCTTCTACGTTTTCCAAGTCAATTTCTTCGTCTTCTTCTTCTTCGTCTTCCGAGTCAGAATAACCTAGTTCTTTCTCAAGCTGCTCCAAGAGACGCGCCTCTTCTTCCAGTCGCTCCCTGTTTGCCTCTTCGTATTCTGCTGCCTTTTTTTAATTTATTAAAATTGATAAAATATTTTTTTTAAATTAAAAACCTTTATCAAATCAGCCATGCGTTTCTCATCACGCAGCTTCTTCGCCTTGGCCTCGTTCTCGGCCTGTCTTGCCTCAAGTTGGCGGCGGTATTCTTAATTAAATTATTTTTTTAAGAATTAATTAATTAAAATATTTAAAAAACCTTTAACACGCGGATCACGCCGCCTGACAAAGTCAACCAGTGCTTGGACTGCTTGCGAGCGTTTCTTTCGTAGTTGTTCCGTTGTTTTTGCATTTTCCTTAAATTCAATTTATTTATAAAATATTTAATTGTTTTAATATTTAAAAATATTTTTTAAAAACCTGTTCCATTTTCCTTCTAACCCAACGATTAGGCGCTTCTCTGGTGTCGTACTCTTCTTCCCACACGTATGTTCTTTTCGTTGCGTAACTCTGCCAGAAACCGTAAAATACTTAAAATAATTCATTTTATTTTTTTAAATATTTTAAATCTTTTAAAACCTTGAACGACGAAATTAACATCACTTTGACTATTGCCAAACTGTGGATAGTCTTCCTCATCGTCATTCATAAAGGTATAATCATTTTCGGAGATTTGTTTAAAAAGAGCTGCATAAACGCCATAAAACCCATTCTCGTCATCATCATAACCACAGTAACAATGAGGCGAAAAGTACTCGCCCAGTTGGACCTCGTTGTCTTCGTACTCGCCGCTCTTCATTAAAATGGCGTCTTTGTGCTTGTCATACCACGCTCTATTTTAACAGGGATGGGCAAAAATTACTATTTTAATTTGTTTCTAGATTTAACTTTAGTTAAAAAATTCGAACTAATTCCGAATGATTCGAATTGATTCCGGCTGATTTTATTCACTTTAATAAATTTTAAAAAATAATTTAAAAATATCTATAATTATGCCCATCCCCTAGTGCCTTTCCTGCGCGTCAATCAACACGGCATAGGCCGATTGGACTTCGCGAAACATTTTTGACGCTTCTTCCTCATTACCCTGATTTTTATCTGGATGATATTTAAGTGCCAGTTTTCGATAGGCCTTTTTAATTTGGCCATCCTCAGCATTCTCGTCGATTCCGAGCACTTCATAATGATCTCTCATTCTAATTAAAATTAAATTTATTAATATTATTAAGAATCTGAAGATTTTAATTAATTAAAATAGTCTAAAGTACTTTGTCAAGCCAGAACTGATCCTGGCCCTTGTACTTGGTCACGCTCGTCTTTTCTTGTACATTTAACCGCGCCGATCGTAGGTAGATTTCGCTCGTTGGCTTTTTTAAATTAATTAAATTAAAAATATTTTAAATTAACTTACTAAGTGCTTCGTTTTGGCCTCGGGGTAGCACGGTTTATACCCAATTTTGGCATAGAAAGCGGCTGAGTCCAGCGTACTTAATACTAGTC
>SCLD01091410.1:0-12921 GCA_004367895.1 Oikopleura longicauda | reverse complement strand
GCTGGATAAATTTATCCGGCTTGAAATTGGCAGTAGCATTGTATACAAATATAAAGTAGACACACAGGACACATGTGAATAAGAAGCCTCGTATCGTTGTATTATCCATTTCTCTTTAATGAAGGCAACCGTAAATTAGTAAAACTCCCAAGTGACTAACCTTTGATACATTAGTCATTTCCTAGTTAGAGCTCAGTAGGTCTGAATTTTCTCGTAGTTAAAATCAGCGTAGACGAATTTCTTATCTCAGAGAACGGAGAAAACTTTTTATGTTCCCTGTTTACACAAGTTATGACTCTTTCATTTTATTACGCGTATAGACTTACTCATGATTGATGCACCAACTTATACCTTATTTGGGCGGTTACCCCCGGCGGTAATTTTTGGTGAATTTTGGTAGGAAGATGAAGCTATAACACCACCTCTTTACAACGTTTTACAATTTAATTTAGTACGGGGCGTCTATTCTGTAGCGTTTTTCGGATATCACAGGAACTTTTAAAAAAGCTGATGGAACGTTTAAATGTGATTAGAACGGTGAAATATAAATTAAGCCTGATGTGTACATTTCCCTGTGGAACTCTAACGAGATTTTCGCTGCCAAACCTTCAGCTGTTAAAGTTGTGTAAACTATGATATTTTCGTTAATCGAGAATGAACAGACCATGCAACATAAGTATAAAAAAGGTTAGTAAAAACTACCGAATTGTATCAGTGGCAGTCACAGCTGTCTAACAGTCAGTCGTTGACCTTTATCTAGCATTGATGAACGTCTATCCAGTGTCTAAAAAATTCAATTTGTCATCACTCAAACACTTAAATCTACTATTAACGCTTTGACGCCGTGAATCTCATGCCTTTTGACTCGTGGTTTTGATCATAGTATGTGTGTAAAGCAGTTAAAAACGAATTTACGATTAATTTTAATTCCCAGGCGAGCTTAGACGAAGGCCTTAAAGTTCACTGAAAGCCTTAGGGCCATTTTTCATTGTCTAATCACCTCAATTTAATCTTGTAGCACGTATACTTTGTAGTAAATCACTTCATTGTATGCACTTCATTGACTCTAAATTTAAAATAAACTTAACGAGCATCTTCGCGCTTCGTGTTGCCGCGGGGCAAATAGAAAGCACGGCGCAAGACGACCATCATTTTAGTTCATCAGAAACGAATGAGGGCAAGTGCACACTCATACAGAGAATAGAAAAATCAAATTAGAGAGAGATAAAATTTGTGAACAAATATTGGAATTATGAAAATTGTTAACAATGGTAAGTTCTCGAGTACGGGTGAAGGGGTCCAATTCTCAGTTCGAATCGAGATAAACAAACTTTTTAAATGAGGTTATGTTTTCTACAGCTCTCAGGGGCAGCGCTGCCCACTTCTGCAGCAGCACACGTTGCCTAAAGTTCGATATAAAAATCTAATTACCGACTTCTGCGGTTGTGAAACGGAGAAGCAGCGCACACGTTTGTTTGCTCATTTACTTAAGCACTCTGGGTGCGCGCGTAAAAAGCGATAAGATACGAACCAAAAACACAAGAAATCAGAGAATTGTGTCGCATACAGTGAACATGCATTTTGGCGTGTTCTTGTCGGATGCATTGCATACGTTAACACCACGCACCCGGCGCACTTTACACAGTATTAGGCAGCATTTAACACATGGTAACTAAAATAAATATCTATTTTGTGAACACTCAATGAATCAGCGGTTATAAGTTAGAACATTTCGAACATTCGAGCTGTTCCGACACTATCGTGAATGCTCCGTTCACATGTGCATCAAACAAGTTCAGATATGATGAGTCAACAAAGATTTCTTCTGTATTTAACGACTTCTCATTTCAGACTACGAGAGCGAGGATGAAACCTTTTTCTACAGTCAAGAGCAAAAGCTATTGCTTGATGAAGGGCGGAATCCGCTGCCCCAGCAGCAACAGCTGCACAATGTGCACAGTCTCTATGATCCCACTGAGGACGGCAAGTATCTGATTAAATCGCGGATTGGATACAGCGAAAAAGCAAAGCAAAAGAAACGTATTGCCGCCATCAATCACGATGGCCTGTTCGAACTGTTCAAAGTAAAGGAGAACGGAAACAGTGCAAAAAAGTCGTACAAAAAAGTCGTTCTCTCATCGTGCAAAGTCGAGCTCTTCCGACGCCATCGCGAGCGCTCCGTTCATATGTGCATCAAGCAGAGCGGTCGTCGGACAATAGAAATTATAGTTTGCGACGAGAACTGCATGGTGAGCCCGACCACGGCCACATCACGCGTCAAAACCACTGAACACTGGTTAGCCGCATTTCGCCAGTTTGCCGCCGCATGCCCGGACAAACTTCCGCCCGAGGTCCCAGCACGACCGACTCATCGCGACCGTGGCTTCAAAAGCGTCAAAGAAGCATGTGTCGTCTCGCGTGCTTCTAAAATGTTGACAGCGCAATCATACAGTGAGGACTGTGTCGCTGGTCAATTGCGCGTTTTGTTACCGACATGGGTGACGCGCTATGTGACCCTGTGTAGCAATGGCGTGTTACAAGTGTATAAGGGCACACAATCAAAGAGTGGCATCGAGCATGAAATTGATTTGAACGAGTTCTCGCTAATGCCGGACCAAAATGCACAGGGCTCCAACTTTTACATGTATCCAA
The DNA here is from genome assembly GCA_004367895.1 of Oikopleura longicauda. Taxonomy (NCBI): domain Eukaryota; kingdom Metazoa; phylum Chordata; class Appendicularia; order Copelata; family Oikopleuridae; genus Oikopleura; species Oikopleura longicauda. The sequence goes on along the minus strand of SCLD01091410.1, from coordinate 10,269 downwards.
CTGAAGAAGCGAAAATACATGCTAGCATGTACGCGCATCCGCTATCGATTGACATAAATCAAATTCAAATGTCAAAACGCGCAATTTGGATGAAATATTTGAGTGATTTCACGCCTGAAAAACGGCGACTTGAACGCAGCTTCAAATCGGATTCGGTCGATTCAACGCCGAAACTCACCAAGTTTAGTCGTTCATCAACCAAGACGAGCTTGAGTCTGGATCGAAACGCCAAAGACACCCAGTTCATCGAGTCCGAAGACCATCGCGTGATTGACGAAGAAGAGCGTGCCACCTCCGTCGGGTACATATCGCCCGATGCGGCCCGATCACCGCATGTGACATCACCGACGTCGACAATTGCTTTGGAAGACTTATTGCGGCTGGATGAAGTGAACGGGTCATTATTTTTTGTAGTTCTGATTAGTGACAAATAAACACCCGAATTCAAGTAAAAAACTCGGCTAGACCGCCGCTAACCCGACAACCAACTGTGACACTTGGCGAGGATGTGACGGAGCCCGACACTGTCCCAGTCCAAACTAAAGTAGAAAACTGGATCAACCAATTGCCCCGTCAAACTGCAGCCTTTGAGGTGAAAGATTTTGGCCATGATCTCGAAGGGGGCTACATGAACTCGGTGATGAACACAACCGACGATTCCGAATTTGAAAAGATCAAGCCCAATGGGGAGGCACGCATTAGACGAGTGAGTACAATCAAACGCGGCCAAAGGCCGGCACGACTGCCGCGCACATCAGCCGAGGAGTCCTTTTCCAGTTCGTCCACCTCCTCTGCCTCGGAAGCCTGGCTCTCGCAATCGCAAGCGTCGAATATGAAAATTGCGACACCACACTCGCTGCTTAATAGCTCGTCGAGCCAGTACTTTTTTCCCGAGACGCCGACGACGACTGTCTACAGTAAAATGGAGCACTATACTAGCTCGTACGGCAAGTTTGAAGTAAGATTTAACGCAACCTTTAAAGTGAAACTCAATGGAAAATTTACCAGGGAGAGGTTACAACGAAAAAAGAACGTGTTGATACAATTGTCAGTGGCGTAAGGGAGCATACTGAAGAAGTCGCATACGTGGAAAACGATCCAGAGGTTGATCAGTTAAAACAACACTAAATCTTTATCACGTACTAGATTCTTATCTATGATGAATGGGTCACGAAAACGGAACATGCAGCACCCACGGAGGTCAAAATTTGTGACGAAGGTGAGAATTTTGACAAATTCATCATTTACAGATTGTTTAGTGACTCTCATGACGGACGCTGAGAAACAATTACTGTTGACAAATGATGCATCTTCATCTGCTGCTGCCCTGCCCGATTAGACGTTCTATCATATTCTTCTTCTAGTACTCGACACACTCTAATACACTGACGTAAGACTCGCACTGTTTTCACTGCTTTTACGGTCGAGTTGGGTTTGTTTGTCACTCAAAATTGCGAGTCGATCGATACACACAACGTTTTGCCGCGCTTTTTGCTCACACACGTTTTGTTCACTTGCAAATAAAAGTAAAAATGGATTTACCAGTTTATCAGAGAAAAATGTCGCCAAATTTATGGTGGCTAGAAGTGTTAGTTGTCGTCATCTTTTGTCTAGCATGTCTTATTGCCTTTTCGTTCTGGCACTTTAATCGTCGCTACCATAAAACGCGGAACACAGCAGCCGGGCTTGACGATGGCGAACGGTGCAGTGATTACGATTACGCTTGTACGGCGCAACGTGTGTCATTTAACATCAACGACCCGATCCGGGCTGATTTCCGGGCACAGAGGTGAGCATGAATGAGACTGAACCGATGCCAACTATTTTCAGCGCGACGCAATCAACCTCATCGGGATTTTTCACTAACAGTCAAGGACACGGTTGCTACACATGCTCATCATAATGAGGCAGCTAAGCACGTAATAACCCCGTGAACAAAGTGTCGAGCGTCTCTCAACTAAACACGATTAAAAGTGACAGTCACGTTTTTGTAAACCACCGACGTGTCGACGAATAAATTTATTTGAAGCAAAAAATTAGCAGTAAAACAAGTGTCATGATCACATTATGAGCTCCCAAAGGATCGACACGGTTTGTCGGGGCATGCCACTTTGACGGGGCAACTGGAAAAGGATCAAACTCGAATGAATCGTAGTCGATTTGATCAGTTAGTGAATGAAGCGTTCGAGGACGATTGTCGTTGAATAGTGCGCTAAAAATGATACTTATCAACACCTTTGCGATTGAAAAACTCACGGGCGATTCCCCATCATGTTTGTAGGACTCATCTGCAAAAATCCCAAGTATAACAGTGTTCCGCTTTTCAGGCACAGAGTGCTTTTATATATTAGTGGCGGTATATCATATATACCCGCATACCGGTGCAAAACCACCAATCAGTACAATCAACTGTGAAATACGATGAAAACTCTTAGACATTTATTGTATTTTATGCGTGACTCTCATCGGCAGTATTCAGCTTCTTGAGTGTAACTTGATTGTCTCGATTCGTGGCAATTTCATCGCCAACTGGTTTCGGCCCGTGATTTGTTCGATAGTTATTGCTCGTCAACGTTTGATAGTATTTGTAAACGTATAATGTTAATTGAGCAAGGCCACTGACGATTGAAATACACACCATAACAATGATGCCAATCTCGACACTGTTCAAACAGCCACTCGAAAATGGTCTAAAATAATGTAACAAGTGTTTTAAGTTGTGTTTGCTAACGTTGGAATATTTTGTAGCTGCCCGTCATGCTGAACAGTCTCCATACAGTGACGGTTGACAATCTCATCTAGATCTCGGTAGTTCGGCGTGAAGTACCATTGTGTCACCGCCGCCACCTTCTTCGTTGGATCGATCAATGCCATGCGGCCCACCTGAAGTGCAACTGTACGCGCGAACATGAGTATCATGGTGATCAGCACGGTGAGAAAGAAACACGCTGTTGTTATGTTGCCAATCCAAATTTCGCCCTTTTCGCGCAAGGCTCGATTGGCGTCGCGTTGAAGTCGAATATATTTCAATGCAAGTGTCAAATTGGCGGCTGAAAGATAGTTGGAGTCATGTTTAACACTTGAAATATCGAACCTTGAAATACCATAATAGTCAATTGAAACGCCGACAACACGGCGTAATATTTGATGTAGAAAAAATAGATGATAAACGTGAACGGCAAATCATGAATCAGGATACCAAGGATAACGACAATATTGCCAGGTGACCAAGGGTAAAACCACTGGTTCTCAAGCGTCAATTTCTTGCCCACGCTGAACGCCTTGAACGATGCGGCGACAATGCCCAGTGCAATCAATATCATTAATGATGTGCCATAACGCGTTTGATACGAGTAAGTGAGGCCTCGTTGATCGGTAAAACTTTTCCATAGCAAAGTCTCCGCCATAACAAGTAATGCGGGGCGAAATACACCAATGAACCAGTTTCCGAGGTACTATTACCCGTTTAATTATTAATAGCACACTGACAATAAAGCCCTACTTAGGGTGCTTTTAACGTCAAACGGCTCCTGGGACCGTGCCGCATTATGCCGCCTGCCTATTATGACAAACGCGCCCAAAGAGGCAAGCATTAACGCACCAGATAAACTAATCACGACACCCATTGCAATTGTCGCACGTTTAGACTTGATCATATAAACAGGCTGTTTATCGAGTTGCTACTATAATGGCCGGTCTCGGGTATACGCGTGCGTCCATCAAGAGAAAAAATTACTTTGGCACGAATGGGTAATGTTGAATCTGGTCAAACGGTCTACTTTAAAACCAGATTCAGACCTAGACAGACTAATATTGTCTTCAATGGTCATTTTGGCCCGCCGCCTTCACGCTCATTTAACTCTTCGTCAAAAAGCAGCTTGAAGAAGATCGCCAGAAATTGAGTTTTAATTTTTGAGGTCAGGTTCGAAGAGAAAGATCAATCATGTATCGAATTGACGTCGGTTTTCGCCGTCTCATTTAAATTGTCACTCAAAATCAATTTAAAAAGAAAAGAGTAAAATGGAAACTGAATTTAACATTGAGGACAAATCATATTTGCCGTTTGATCCTTATGCAAACTCACGCTACAGTCGCTATGAAGAAGAAGTACTGATAGATCCTTTTCTGAGGCCGCCAATCTGTTTACTACTGATATCAACAGTAGCCGTGGGCGTCTCAATCGCACTATTTGTTTTAAAAGTCGATGATGTAAGTGATTCTCTTTCTTCTTTGTCTAACTTTTCAAAAGCTTTCTGGTCCGATTTTACTCGGTGTTGCGTGCCTCTTACTGGTAATTGGTGCCGTTTGGCTCAAGCTCGCTCATCGAACCAAGAAAAAATGTGAAAACCAAGCCAAGTCAAAAAAGCCGGAAGGTTATACGAATCCACAACTGACGCAAGTGGTGTCTTCAATCGCATAGTAGCATCTCGATTCCTGTGTGGTCGAAATGGTAAAATCGTTTGACAATTGCATGTTGAGCAGCTCGGTCAGGTCACTGAGATTGACGCGTTGTATGAAACTGATTGTTTCATCAATTGGATCACTGACGAAAAGTCCTGTCAGAGTTTTTGTCTTATAACTACTGTGACTTAATGTTTATGCTGTATATAAACTCTTTCCGATTGTCAAATCAATGTACAAATCGTTGTTGGCATAGCGCACATCATAAATAACAACTTGCTGTGTACACTCACTAGCAAAATAGGCGCTAGCCAACTCGTGAATTTGATTGATCAGGTTGGCATCTTTTTTTATATCCAAGCTGGCAGCGACAGAAGACAATTTGAGGCTGAAGGAGTATGGCAAAATTGACTTTGCATTCGCCATGTAGGAAGTGGTGCCCGTTAACTGTCGACTCCCACGGTCTGTCGGCCAAAATGTGACGGGAAGACTAAGGCCCGATGGAAGATTAGGTGTGGGAAACAGTCCACACTAACCTGAGCTCAGCGTTTGTCGCGTTATTCACCACTTTTATTGCTCTGATTTGACTGGGCTGATTGAATATGAATCGAAACCACTTTGCATCGCCCAGAGCAAATTTTGTTTCGCACAGTTCATCGACTACAACTTCGTCATCAAGCAATCCACACTTGATATGTTTGTCGTCGGTTTCAATTTTAAAGTCGTCACCATCAACGGTAACGTATAGTTCGTTCAAGTCATTTTTGATGTAAAACTTCGAACTCTGGTAGACATTGTCTTTTTGCTCAACGAAAACACCACTGGACGGATAACGAATAAATCCGAGATCGCCCAAAGTCTGGCCACTGACAGCAACTGACAGAGCCAGCACAATCAGTCTATGGAAGTTGATTAACAACATTGTTGGTCAAAAAAAGAAAGAATATTTACTTGTTCATGTTTCTCAAATGTGGACCTGTTCTTTCATCACGTCAGGCGGCCGCTCGCGCTTTCACAAGTCAAACAGACGGACTATTTTACTGTGTTAAGCTTTATATCATAAATAGTCTACGGTTTCCGATGATGATGAGTCAGCTGGCGGCCAGTGTGCGTTTGATTAGTTTCCTCTTATTGTCAACTTCACCCTCCCTCGATATTCAGAAGGAAAACTATTTGAGTTAAGAATTGATTTTCTCTCAAACAATGGCGCTTACTTGGCACAATTTTCTGTTCTAACTCAACTCAATGACCATTGTCTTACTCACTATATTTCGGCGGTTTGTAAAAAAGTTTTAAAATATTTCTTTAAAAATACCTCAATAAAGTTTTGACCTAAGGGGACTGCAAATCCCTAAACAAGGTCCCGCACGTGAATGTGACTATTCTCCGGTCGACATGGCCTCATAAACTTTTCATTTCTAGAGCTATGACAATCAATGCATCACTGTAATAAAAATAGGGTGTTTTAAACACCGTGTTTGATCTTGATAGTCTTATTGATCATACCCGACATAATGACGAAGAATACCTAAAAAGTCTGCTAACCCGTTTTCGATTTATAGTCTAAGTTACAGTTCGAATTTACAACTTATACCTGAGTTGGGCCTTATTTGGGTCTTGTAGGCTACCAGTTGTAGCGACCACTACAAGGGGACAGTAGACGCTCAGACCCGACTGTTTGTTTCCAAAGTCATCTTTAGCCTTTAACTGACTGATTCAGAAGTTTAAAATAAATTTCAAACGACAGCGTGTAATTTTAGTGACTAAATGTGCAAGTTATTTTGTAAGTTTAATTATGATGTGTAGTAACAGCGGGTATCAGCGCGGTACTCGTGACAGACGTGACTCTGCTCGAGCTATGATTTGATCATTTTTTATAAGATGCATGTTTCGCCTTTTGCTGACGCGCTGTATAAAGATCATCCTCTCCAAGTGGATTTGCAATGCGCGAGTTGTTGAGTGCGCCTGATCGTTGGCCCAGCGCTACGAAACCATAATTTAGCAGCACGCGTATGCTGTGACTTACATGATCCCTGGTACTTGCTTATTGTCTGGCGTATTGGATGTCTTTGCGGAGGAAGTTCAAACTTCGTCGGTTTCACCTTGGATTTGGACTGTTTGACTTTGATCTACACTATTTCACTACCTGTCCATACGCTTGACTCGTGGTTTGGTACAAGATGTGTGCCTTTGCCTCTGGATCACGGGGGACGGCTTTAAATCCCTCTACTTTTGGCAATATATTCGCTTTGCTGTACGGGTAATCTGTTGATTCTGTCATAATTCTCTTTTTTAGCCTGTCACTCTTTTTGAAGCAAAACAGACTATGCTGGTGTAATTTCAGTTGTCATGGTGATGCGCGCGTGTTGAGTGTAACAACTCGTTACCACGTTCCATAATTCTGACAAATTTGTGTATCCATTATTTTGTTTTATTTCTTTCCCAAGTTCTTCAGGAAACTGTCAACTGAAAGGCTTGACGATTGATGGGCTCGTAGTTGCTCGTCCAGTTCACGCCGTTTCGCGAGTAGATCATCATAACAGAGCTCAACATGTTTGTCCAAATTGTCGGCTTTTGCGAAGTTCGTGTTGTTGACGGTGGCATTGAAATCTGTTTCTTCAAACTTGCCGCACTGGTCAAATTTGTCTCCATCCATCCAACGTTCCATATTGAGAGATCTGTCGGATACCTCCTCGATGTACTCCCGCATGATTAACTTGCTTTCGTCCGTTTCAATCAAATGACAATACTTTTGAATGATTTCCAGCGCTTTGTCATCAAGCTTCTTCAAGTTCCGACGATAAAATCCGCGCCAATCTTCCAAATCAGGCTAAACTAGTTGAATAAAGTAGCTTCGATGGCTACGATAGCTACTACCTCGTTCCTTTGCGCACAAACCAGTTCAAGATGCTCTTCAATCGACTTCAAGTAGTCTAAATCAGGCCGCCTCTCCGAGTGGTACTTTCGTTCAATCGATTGTAAATTTGCTAGTTTGAGCTTTATACATGTTTACGGAAGCAAAAAACTACCTCTGTAAATCATACGATTACCATGTAAAGGACCGTACAAATGTTGCAGACGCATTTGGACCTTCTGTCGGTAGTTTTGCAGATACCTCTCTTCCTCCTCGCGCCAGCTAGTAAACATCCATGAAACAGTCGCAAATACAACTGACGTCGACGTTGGGAATGAAACATTTGGCCACTTCATTTTCTCTGTTTTTTTTTTATCGTGTGAGCCTACCGCACTAACCAGCGTAGTGCTTTAACAAGGACAAAGGTTCAAAGGTCATTTTTATTGAATGCGTACTTGCCACATGCTTTATGATATCTCAAATTGATCAAACGAACTCATCAATTTATTGTTCAGCACGCGCGAAGCCAAAGATGATCGTTTTGACTGTCGTGCGGCTTGCGTCATTTGCAGGGCTTCTAGTTTCGGGCGACAGAACAAAACCAGTATGTAAACAAGAAATGATAATACTGGCAACGTTACTGTCAAGCTGATCATCAATGTTGTCGATGTGATATCGCTACTCTTCATGTACAGTTGCAGCAAATAAAATATGGGTCTCTTTTTCACACTCCGAAAGTGAGACCCATTTATATGAAACAAGAAGACTGTGTCCAAACACGTGGATAATTCATGGGCGTCAAAATGTAATTATATATTATTGTGGTGGCGGATGAAACTGGGTTGACATTGGGTGATACATTGCCGTCATTCGTTTGCCCTTTTCGCTTGCAGCACTTGATAAATAATGCAAGGCAAGGCTGGAACTGAATTTGAAATTTCAATTTTAGAAACTGTTGGGAAATGTATTAATTCTTAATCAATTAAACTTGTTCTGCTACTACGGGAAATGCAATCCAAAACAATTACCAAAATTGAAACGATCCTTATCGACAAGGCGAAGTCTTCGCCGCGAAGAAGAATATCAAAAATGTTCTATACTATGCGTAGGTTCATTTACGTATTCTAAATGCAATATATTACGTAAAATTAGAACAGAGAACTCATCAGCAGTTACGTTGCTAAATGTACGCAATTATGTAGAAGATACAAAAAATCTATCGGATGCTCATGAATTAGTGACCGAATCTTTATAACCGTATGACTTCTGCGGTCCGCTGAAATGTAGGCTATGGCGATCTGCTGATATCGGGAATCTCGTTACTTTCTTCGTTTGTTCTACGCAAACGAACGGCAACTCAGATTTTGTTTGATTCATTCAAGACATAATGCCGAAAGTAAGACTAAAATCGCCGAAGCCTGTTTGTGCCATCTCGATCTTATATTCATTTGACCTCATCTGAAACAGCGCCCTTACCACCTTTCCTTCACTTTTCCGCCTCATACAGACAGACGACCGGGACTACCCATTCTAGTTTGATTTGAGAGACTGACAGAAACGAGATGGTTCTTGATCAATTGAAGTCATCATTCAAAAAGTGGCGCGGAAGTACATCGCGTGAACAGCGCATTATCCCCGAAGAGATCAGCTTGAAGGGGACGTCTGCTTCGCTTTGCGCCGACGAAGGTAAGTCGTTGTTTTACTGTATAACTGTAATAACGACAAAACTTCAAAAAAGGTTACATTTCACAAAGCTCTTCACTAACCTCGACCTCGCACCGGTTAAAATGCTCTGCTTCGGCCGACTTTGTCAATCAGCAAGTTGCGACGGATGAGGTGACCTTCAAGGAACCCATTTTACAGCTGAAAACGAATATCTTATTTCGTTAAACATATATATTTTTAAAATTGGGCGTAACAGAAGCGTTATCAAATTAAAAAGATTCTGAATAACTCGGCGAACGGTGTCATCTATCAAGGTGGCCATTAAAACCAGACTAACCTTGAGCTCTCTTGATGACGTCATTTTTAGGATATAGGAAAACTGACGGCCAATTAGTGTGTGTCAAACAGGTGCCGAAGACTCGTGTCCATCAACTGATTCAGTTTGACACGCGCGCAATACCCAAGGAGTTTGACATGCACATTAAAGCGACAAAATGCTCTAATGTCGTCAAGGTAACAACTCCAAGCATTATTACAATTATTATAACAAAACAAAGGTTTTCGAAATATTCGAGCGTAAAAGTTCCCATCTGCTCGTGATGGAGAAGCCGACTAATTGTATTGATCTGTTCGAGTATTCGCGCAAGCATGGCGCATTGGACGAAAAAACGGCGCGCAAAATCTTTGGCCAGGTGGTTGAAACTTGTATTGACCTGCTGAAGCACTCGATTTTGCATCGTGACATTAAAGATGAAAACATATTAATCAATGAAAAGACATTTCAGGTACAAAATTTGATCACCGACTGTATCATAAAACGCTAAATAACATTAGGTCAAAATAATTGACTTTGGATGTGCCACTGAGTTCAAGCCAGATAAAAAGTATCAAAGCTTTTCGGGGACGCCAGAGTTCTTCCCACCCGAAGTGTTCAAGGAATCGATAGTCTACTCGACTTTCCATATAAACTTTTGACGAACTTTATTTTTTTCTATCGACAATGAAAGGACAAAACATATTATGGCGAGTCAATGACTGTATGGTCACTTGGTACACTGCTCTATGTTCTTCTATTCGGTGATATACCCTTTGATAATACGGAGCAAATTATGAACAATCATCCTAAAAAGGTAAATCCATCAACTTGACTTGATTTATGTATCTTCTTTTCAGTTCCTAATTGAAGAGAGTAATTTGTCACATGAATCTCAAACTTTATTGAATCAACTTCTGGCGTTTGATGCAAACGAGCGTCCGCGATTACAAGAAATACTCAAGTCTGATTGGTTGAAATTATAAAACTTAAAATAATACAGTTTTTATATTTGTTTGTGGCGGGATGAAGTAAA
>SCLD01091399.1:0-10399 GCA_004367895.1 Oikopleura longicauda | reverse complement strand
GATAATAGTGCTATGTCACATAGCCTATGTGACATAGCATATGTCTTTTCCGTGTCGTCTAGATTTTAGAAAAAGATTTGAAAATTTTCAAAAAAGCGGGTATCGAAGACTTTTCCAGTTAGCAGCTAGTCTTCCCTGAAACTTGAAGGTGTCACACCCAACTCGTTGGAGGAAATTAATGGACTTGCTCAAACTTCTGGAACCAAGCAGCTTACAAATCCGCTGAACATCCCATTTGCAATGGTCAACTACAGGCGCCTTCAATTATCGTTTTATGCCAACGAAAGAATGTTTTGCAGACCAAGTGCCCTGCGGTTAAAATCGAGCTTTAACTGCATATTAAGTCTTCACTGCGAAGCCCTCAATAAATTATTTAAAAAAAAAATAAAAACAGATAGTCGAAGGGAATTGAACTAGTGAGACTCTTAGTTTATGAGGTTATTTCGTAAAATGATAGTGAGAAAGTTCTACCAAATATAAATATTCATTTCCGTGATGTCAATTGAGATAAATAATAGAACTCTTATGGTTAGCAATAAAAGGCAGTGAGCTTATCATTCTTAATTTTCTCAAACCAATATCAATAATGACGAAAGACAATTAAACTTTGCATAATGATGTCTGATTATTTTCGTCACCGTCAAGTTCTGAAATACTTATCAGATTAAAAAGGCTATTCAACGTGCTCGATATGCCGTCATTAGAAAATTTATAACAGGATTCTTGGCTGATGTCATACCGAGTAAATTAAATCTTTGCGTGGGAGAAGATGAGCGACCAATTATGGCGAAACTTGGTTTGTAATTGTCATAGAACGAAATTTTATTACCCAGAGAAAATGATCCTTCATTTATTTTTCTTATATAGGAACGAACTTGAATCAAGATAACCTCATTATGATATAAATACGATTATGTCGAAGAATGGCTTTCTGCCGTCCTAAAACACCAAGTTTGCTTCAGAATCTACTGTGCTAAAAAGGAAGAAATTGTTACCCTGGGACAGTTACATAAAAAAATCTAGTACGCTTATATTGGCCAAACTTTGGCCGCCAAAGTATGCATTTTGCAATAAGTTAATCCTTTTTAGGTGAAAAAACTGATAAGAACAGTAACTCATTATTATAAATAGTAACTCGGAAATAGAAGAGATTCGTATTCATTCGTCGTTATCGTTGGATCAGCTCTCAGTTATCGAAGAATTTAACGAAAACGAAATTTTCGAAATTAAAGGATTCAATTTTATCAAAACCTTCCCCCGAGTCACGCCTTAATAACTCTAACGACTAACCACATGGTTGAAAAATGTTTGTTTTTAGTTCGATACAGGGTGATATCTTCAAGTGACCATGTCAGGTGAAAGTGAACCTAGAAAATAATCACAGACAGTTCAGTTCTTATATAATTGCTGTTACACCTGTGTGACATTCTTTACCAAAATGTCACAATCTCGTTACCAAAATTATTTCTGATTTTTTATTTTGATTTCGGATTCGGTTTCAATCACTCCAGAAAAATCTAAATTTTGAAATTCCAGGCCAGCAACTCGTATCAACCCTAGGATCAACCCTAGCCCAGGAGAATATTTTATATCAAATGATTCCATTTATCGTGACTAGGATTGCATTGACGTTAATACATTTAGCCGGCCCAGGATATCGTTTCAAAGTCTGATAATCGACGGAAATATTGACAACACTACTTAATAATGCTAGATTCTTTTTGGAAATATCTTCGTCGTGTCCCGGATTTAGAATTTATAATATTTGATTTCGACACTGAATTTATTTTTACCACCGGTACAAGAATTTCAATTTCGAAACATTTTTACACGGTAGTTTCAAAAAGTTTGATAATCACTGACGGTTATTCACCGCAAAATGTGACTATAAAAAAGAATAAAAGGCCCGAAGTTTTTCTTTCAAGGAAAAGTCGAAATGGAAGTGGTTTCAGTTGACTTTTTGATGACCGTTTCCAATCGGCCGGAGATGGTCATCTGAGAATGACAAGATAAAACCATCCCAAAAAGATTATTATATTATAATATAATTTATATATATGTTTTTTTCTGTTGATAAGCCATAAAATTGTCCAAAGAACCAGTGATTGTGATTCCAGTGACCCTTGGAGACTACGAGAAAGACGTCGATTTGGCAAGTTTAGTATTTTACGTATCGACGTCAGATTCAAAAATAAATCAGATTATCGTCTTTCCATTCGGAACGGAGTCTTTTGATTAAAATCAGGAAGTAAAAGTTACAGTGTAGTTTTTCAAAGTCAAGGTTCAATTTATTTTCACCTTTGAACAATTGAAATTGGTCTCAAAGACTGTCGGTGACAATAATATCTCTAAGTCTTAATTTCTAGGATTGACTTCGAATTTTACGTAAATTATACGACAAAACTTTAAATAGTCGACTTTTAATTATCAAAACGTAAAAGATTCCGATGAAAGGCGACCAATCGATAAAAGAAAATCAAAAACAAAGACTAGGCAACTGAGATTTCGAGTTCAGTTAGTAAAGACGTCTATAAACGGGCGTCCATAAAACGGATCGTCTATACAATATAGTCATTTTGATAACATTCATATATCAGTTATATGGATTATATACAGTCTATATTACTCGAGTCATCAATGATACGATCTATATCTCCAATAAGCTTTGCAAATCTTCAAGAAGCAACCAAGTTTTCACTATCAACCTTGCCTGATGAAACTATTTACCTGAACGATGAAGAAATTGATGTTAGGTTCATATCGGAAAACAGAAATAGAAAATAGAAAACGGAAAACTTCAAAAATATAGAAAATGGAAAACTTCAAAAACCCCTAATCAGTGTCAACGCAATCATTTTTGAACCTTTTTAAGTCAATACCTGCGATCTTTTGCTCATTTACTGAACAGATATTTTGCATTTTGTTATTCAGGAAATGCCTTTTTTATTCAGGACACCCAAGTATACTGCATACAATGACTAGGTACAATTCAGTGGGATTTAGGATGTTTAGAATGCGCTCGACTATTATCCTGGAACTTTCACTCTAAAATGGTCACTCTAAAATGGTCCGATCAACAAATCGATAAATTTTTTGGAATCAGTAGTCGAAATAATGGAAAAGGGTTCCACAAAAATAATTTGAATTCATTCTAAGAAAAGTCCTCCTCACTGAATTGTACCTAACAATGACCATGCTTGATACTTCAAATTTTTAAGTTGAAAACGCATTGACAGAAAATGATCAGATGCTTGGACAAATGATTGGGCCAAACTACAAAGACAAATATACATTCCTTGCACTCATTGGAGATATTGATTTCAAAACCGGTCAAACTAGTTTCGAAGTTGTGCCTTATATGAAGGGTTTACCAATGGCCTATTTTGGCGAAAATAGAAATTTAAATGAGTCCTTAAAATTATGATTTAAAGAGAAGTTATGTTATATGTTGTATTCAGCCTTGTAGTATTATAAATTTGGTCTGAATCATACGGTATGATAGATTCGTTACGAATCGGGTCATAATCTTTTATCTTGGTTTCACCCCAATGAAGACAAGCGATAAATGACAAAGCATCACTTTTAACTTGGTTTTTAGTACTCGGTGATATATTTCATAACTGCACATAGGCTTGAAAAATCTCGACAATTTTCGGGTACCTGCCAGCTACTAGCTTGGGTCAGTACGCGAGATTGAAAGTTCAAAGTATATCACCGTTCAGCCACGTATCAGAAGTACAGTCATCGTTTGCCAAATAATAGAATTTCTTTAACTGATGATATCAAAAAGACAAGATTAAAAGATGTCCGGACTCACATTCAAAATTTTTATTTGAAACAAAGTCAATTTATTTTCAAAACTCATGACGAGCTTTGAGAAATATTGTAATCTCCGTTTTAAACGTCCAAATGCCTCGATTTAATGTGAAGCCCCCTTTAGCGAAGTACATGTTCGTCGGAGATTTTCATAATTGAGCTTACATTGAACCTGTATATCAAAATAAAGTTTCGATATCCTTGACCATGCGACTTCCTACTGACTTCCGGTTTACTTCCTTTCAACAACTTGGTTTTTAGTTTCGACTATAAATAGGAACTCATGATCCATTGCTAGCGTGTCCACTCGATTGATACGAACTCAGCTCGTAAACTCATTACAGTAAGCAGTTTTAACTAATTAACATCATTACAGTCCGTCTACTAAACAAATAGAAAAAAGAAATAATTAACAGTTTGATAAAAATATTTATTTCTATACAGCGCCTGGTATTATTACTTTACCAAGCGATTAAGTGGTTAACCACGTGGTTCTATTCTGAAATGGTATTTGGATGGTCGCACATCAACCCTCAGAAATGAAATAAAAAATAGTTTTTGAGACTCTTCCGTCTCACATAATTGTTTTAGTTTTACTTTTTCAGACTTAAAACAATGATGGGCAATAGTGTGTTAATGTGACACAAAGACACAAAATGATGTGTCAAAAGTGTGACAAAGTAACAGATGTTGCGGCATGTGACGAATGCGTTTTCAGTTCATCACATGACTAATTAAGTTTTAAGCAGTTGGTTCCCTTTAGAAAATATTTGTAACTCGTTTGTTTGTAAAAAAAATCCACTTTTATGCGAAAAGTGGATAAAGTTAATGTTGAAGCATTATTAGTTGTAAGTGACAGGTGTATATACATAATATATCTATTACGTAATATGTAACGTAATATGAAATATGAAAAATATATATATATATATATTTATTGTTCTGCTGGATATGGTGAGACTTCTACTTCTTCAGTATAAAGTGAGAATCTGACTCCTTTTTTATCTTCTTCTTCAGATGAAGATGAGTCTGGTTCAATATATCTCGTTTCTGGTTTTTCGTCAAACCGGACTGATCTTGTTCGTTCCATTGGACGTTGTTCCATGTGATGCATATTATTGTTTTGTTGCATCATATTAATCATATTGGACATGGACATCTGTGGCGCCATCGAGTGACCGTGGTTAGGCCCACCGCCACCACCAACTTGATTTGACATTAATGGTGCGCCTGATCTGTAGGTTACATCTGTAATGACTGAATTGCATTCTGATTGGTTCATGATATGATGGGCCATCATTTGTTGATTCATTTGTTGCGCTTGTTGCATCAAAATCTGTTGGACAATCTCGGGTGGAACAATTTGACCATTTGGATCAATGACGACGTTGATTGGATCACCGTTTGGTCCCATGACAATGGTTTCTTGAAACATAGGTGGGAGTAGAGAGCCACCCATTTGTTGCATGCTAAGTTGAGCTTGACTGTCCTGATGTTGTTGTTGTTGCATTAATTCAGGGAAATTCTGAGCCGCCATAATTTGTTCGGTAATTGTTTCAACACGATCGCCTCCATTTTGAAATGCTTGATTTGTGTGGGCGTACGATGGGTAACGTTGTAATAAAGTCGTGTCAGAATGAACTGAAATATCTGGAGAACCAGATTTCTTTATTCCTTGTTTCTTTGCAAGCTGTTCAGATTGAGTTAGAACTGATGTTCGAGATAGAACATGAACAAATGACATGACAACCACTGAGAGATATAGATAAAGAAGAATATATGAACCTGCAATTATCCACGTGATAATCAGCTGTTTCATTTGATCATCTTGTGGATTTTCAACATTATTAATATCATTAATGATAATATAGCCAAGTCCTTTTGTCACTGTTGTCTCTTCATTCGGTATAGTTCTGTAAAGTGCTTCACCCAACACCCATATTGAAGATAAACCTGTTGCCACTGTCCAGCTGAATGCTCCAATTTTTATTTTTTGGACATGTTCGGCAACTCCGCAGCAACAAGAAAGTGTTGTCAATATAAATGCACATAGGCCACCAATACCAGCCAATGCGATTCCAACAAAAGCAAAAATTGCATCGAGATGACCATCGTTAAATGATAGATCAGAAACTTCGGTATCAGTCATTGCATCGCCAAGGTTGTTCATTTGTCGGCCAATGTATATGCCATTCAGTACCTTGAAGAAAAATGTTAATTTTTAACATAAGCAGGGTCTATCAAAAACCGAACAGTAGCTGTTCGGACTGTTCGCTCTGTTCAGAACTTTGAATGATTTTTGGTGTTCGGACTGTACGCTCTTTTTGGACTGTTCGATGTTCGGATTATTCGTCTACTGAAAACGATAAAAACTGTTAGGTGTTCGATCTATTCGCTAAATATGAACTGTTCGGACTGTTCGGCACACTTAACCCTTTTCAGGCTGTTCGCACGGTCTTAGCTAATGGGTCTGTTCGGTGTTCGGACTGTTAGTCAATATTTGAAAATTTTGCTGTTCGTTGTTCGGACCTAACTTCGGGAATATAAGGGACAATGAATTATTATATGATATTTAAAATAAGACATCAAAATCGATCAACTAATGTCTGAAGTCGACACTTCAAAATTGTTATAGACGAAAAAAATCCTAAATATTGGTTTTGCAAAGGTTGCAAAGGTTTTAAGCCACGAGTATCGTTTAAATTAATTTGAATGATCGATTTCATTTTTGGAACGTGTCGTTCCTTTTCCCTCTTGACAAATCAGCTCCAATATGTCACCAAATAAAAACGGTCAGACATTTTTAATTTGGTAACAGTCAGTATTGCTAGAGTAAATTATTAAAGGCAAAATATATAATTTTCTATCTATCAAATCAAAAATGATTATTATTATGTTGAATTTTGTACTTTTGGCGAATGGACAAACTGCGAATAAGATATTGCGAATTGGAAGTATATTCCCCGAGGTGAATCAAAAACTTGCATTTGCAGGAAAGGATGAAATAAGTTATGCGGTTAGAATGCTTACACTTTTTATCGTATGCAACATAGAATCCTTCGAAAGATTTTGTGAAAATAAAAGATATTGTTAATGAAAAACTTAAAATGAATGATACTGGTCTTGCAGAATACTCAAAAACTTATGGAAGAGCTGGATATGATATTATCCAGAAAATGTGTCAAATAAGGCTATGTTATACAAATGTGATACCGCCACCGAAAGTATCCTGAACTTGCACCGGAAGCGGCTATTTTGAATAACTTCTATCAGTGAAGCAGGTGTCAATATGATATTTTTATCAGATATGTCAAATCCAGAAATAAGCTGTGCTATAAGTCTCGCAGAAGCCATGCATATACCGGTGATCACAGCAAGTCCAATTGATGAATTTCAACAAAAATCGTATTTAATATCAGTTGCTTATAGGATGGGGTTTAATTTTTTGAATCTGTGAATAAGAACGTTTATAAACCACGTTTCTATCATTACTACAATTATTGAAATTATTCAAATGAAGTCTTGAGTCCGAAAGTTCCGACGGACCGAGATTTATGCAAATTTTTGAAGTCAAAAACCCCAATTTCAAGCCAAAAAATGCTCGAGAGATTCATGAAAAATCTAATGTTATCATCAATTTACTCCGACTATGTTGTCATCCAGTGCGAAAACAGATTTGATACATTTATTGATACACCCTATACGCAGTACACCCTTGTTGTGACCGAAAATACTATGAGGCACGTTTGAAAAAAGGTGAAAAAGTTAGTTGCTATCAAAAAGAAACCAATTTCGAGATGACCGTATTTTTTCAAAAACGAGTCACTTTTGATCAAAATACATCAAACATGCTTCAAATTGGATTGAACTTGAGAATTCTATAAATATTAGTTTCAAATGCTGAAAAGTGCTGCTATAAATAGAACACGGGATTATGTTTTAAATGGATTGTCCAATATTGTGGTGTTATGTGACGAGTTTCAGTCCCGAAAAATGCTAAATTTGGCTCTCTACGTAAATATTATCCAGCCTACAGTTTTCGTTTACTTAATATCAATTTTTTTTCACCCTAGAAATTGTGATCATTAAATCATTGTTCATCGGCCCAATAAATTGAAATATTGATTAAACTCGGACAGTCAGATGGATTTTAATGGATCCGAACACACTTATTAATATGGATCAAGCTTATCTGCCATCACGATTTCAGGCGGGGTTCTACGGACAGTATATTGAGTTAGTCGGCGAAGAGTCAAGCTATCGGAAATTGTGAAAAGAGGGGTCCAATGATCCCAGAAAAAAGCTAAATGCAACAACATGGCTCCCGTTCAACTCAACAGATCCAAGTTATTTGGTTTTTGAACGTAGACTACAGGTTGATTTAATTTGATTTTGAAAATTCATCAAATAAAACATTCCATTTTAAGTGCAAATCAGACTGTAGGAGGTCTATTTCCTCAAAATTACCGAAAATTCATACCAATAAAGATTGGCTTTCAAAATTTGACCGTCAAATAAAAGCTTTTTGTCTTCAACACTCTAGAATTAAAAAAATCAAGCCCAAGAAAGTCTTTGTTCATGACGCTTTACTTTATTTTGGGCAAGGAAGTCGAGTATTTTCAACAAAAAGCATTTCTTGCAGGACCAAGTTCTACCACATGTTCGTCCTAGTTTCAAACATTGGTTCGCTTCGCTATTACACCATGTTCACACAAGCTTAACACTGTGCGTTTACAGTGATAATTCACAAAAAAATTCTAGAACATTTTAAAAAGACGTCGTAATGTCAGACCAGAAAGTTGGATGCAAGGCGGAAATGCAACTCGGTCGATTAAAGGCTGGGACAAGACTGTGGGTTTGACTGGTCTTATTCAAATTAAATCACGTGGTACGAGAAGGCATCGCTAGATTAAGTAAACCATAGAGAATTTAATCCTCAAGCTATCCAAAAATTACATGTTTTATCACGTGAGCACGTTTCTAGCTATATTAAAGCAGCGGAAAATTTTTCATCTACGATTTTTTTGATCGAAGCTTTGATCTCAATGGTGTGTATCAAAATTCAACGATCAGGTAGGCTCTAGACGTCACGATGATAATCACGTGATTTCGATCATCGAGACTCATGAGTACGAGATCATGAACGTTCTTGAATATACAATGAACAAAAACCAAAGTTGGATTACGAAAAGCAAAACGGATAAGACATCTCAAACCAATGTCAAAAAACAATCCGTAGTCAGAATAACAACTTTAATCGAACCACCGTATGCATCCCGTATCGATGGTGTTCCTGAAAAGAACAGTTATAATATTTCCGAACTTCAGGGATATTGGAATCCGTTTAAAATTGAAATACACAGATTCACCACCTGTTTTTTGGACGAAATTTGACAAATTTGTCTCGAAAATGGTAATTTTGCCTAAAACCAATGTAATTTTGAACAGAAAAAGTATTGATTTGATGAAACTACTGTCCGAAGAGATGAATTTCACTTTTTCAATCAATGTTGTAAAAGACGGCGAATATGGGTTCTGGTTTGATAATTTATCCAATAATTTTTAAATCAATAATTTATTAATTTACATGGATCCTAACTAGTTTAGGCGTTTCGTAACCAAGCTAAGATCGGTGGGAGAAGATGGTGAATGGAATGGAATGGTTGGTGAATTACTGAGAAATGAAGCTGATATGGCTATTGCACCCTTAACAATCACTTTTGAACGTGAGTCTGTTGTCCATTTTACAAAGGAAACGTTTCGCCAACCTCAATCCGAAACAATTTCACTCCCTCTATTTTGCAAACTTTAAAAATCCCATTTTTGACCACTGTGTAAATGTAAAAAGCCTTTTATGAACCTCGGAGTGTCAATTCTATATCAAAAATCAGTTCCGGAAGATCCTGGTCCATTCAGTTTTCTAAAACCACTCGATACAAAAGTCTGGCTATCTATTGCCATCGCATTTGCAATGGTCTCTGCGGGATATTTCGTCGTATCACAAGTATCACCTGATCCCGATGGCCCGGTAAGTACATGAATTTTTAAGTACTCGTATTCTCACGTGATAGACATCGTGAAAAAAGTAAATCTGGTTAGGTAACGGATATTTAGGAAATCACATTCAAAGATGCGGTTTGGTTCACGGCGGGTGCTCTATTACAGCAGGGGGTCGAGATATCTCCACGATCGACCTCTAGCAGGATTTTGGCCTGTACTTGGTGGTTTTTCACGCTCACATTTGTAATGGAATGGATTTATGAAATATCATATTCTGCTCACAAAGAGGAGAACGACGCTTCGAATGTACAACATAGAGGGCGCCATTTCAGGGAATTTTGATATTTTATTTAATTATACCTTTTAATATAGTTTATCAAATACTCAATAATAATAATATTATATTTCTATTCCCGTCCGCTAGATACCACTCCGTGAGCCACTGCACTACGCGTTGACCCGATAAAAAGGGAACAAATCCGTTTAAGTTTTATACAGCAAACTTGGCCGCATTTCTAACTGTCAAACGGATGGACTCTCCGATAAACAATGCTGAAGATCTTTCAAAACAGATGGAGATTGA
>SCLD01091398.1:0-12925 GCA_004367895.1 Oikopleura longicauda | reverse complement strand
GTTCGACTGCTTCTTTTTTCAAAAATTCAAAAGTTCCAACTTATCAAAAAATGTGGGCGTCAATGATTGAGCGAAAATCAAACACAGAAACACAGGATGAAGGAATAGATCGTGTCATCAGTAAGTAATGCCAATTTGAACACCAGACCGTTCTTTGGACCGGCCAGGGTGTGGTTAACATGACAACTTTATGTTTGCTTTTGAAAGAGCTTAACTGTTAAGTCTTGAAGAATCTTAAAGATAAAGATTAACAGTCACGTCAATAAATGTTCAAAAACTGACATTTAGCTTACATTTTTGTTTCAAAGTACTAAAAAGTACGGGTAGGATAACCTTTCTACTTTAGATCCTAGTTTGAATTATGCATTTCTAATGGAATCGTCGACATTGGAATATTTGACAGCTCAAAATTGCAATCTTACGAAAATTGGATCGAATCTTGATTCAAAAGGTAAACCTAATTTCGAACCCCCTATACCAAAATTTGACAAGTTTTCTAGAAGAACGATTACAAATTCAGGTTAATGGGTGGGTGCTGTATTTTTAAACAGCTTAATTGTATAAGTGTTATAATAAGGTTATGGCGTGGCCACAGCGAGGGACTGGTCAAGAAATGTAGACGTATCCGTTGCGGTTCTAAAACTTGTTGAAAATGGTAAATTGGATCAACTCAAACGTAAATGGTGGGCCGGAAAAGGTAAATTTTATATAATCCAAATACTTTTTATAATGATTATAACAAAGGGGATTGTGCCAAAGGAAAAAGTGATTCGAATGGCCCGTCGTTGGATATGGATTCATTTGGTGGAATTTATTTAATTCTATGTGGTGGTGTTGGACTGGCACTAGGTGTCGCTCTTTGTGAGTTTTGTGGTATGTCCGATTATGCCTCCGATGACTCATTTTAAACCGAATTCAGTTAGACCATAAACCGGGTTATTTAAGCAAGCTCATACCGTCAAAATACCGGAAGTACATCGAAGCTATGGCTGACACCGGAATTTGCGAAAAAATCTTCGAATATATTTAAATGTAAGCCTGTCAACGGGAAGTCTGATTATAACCCCGGCTTTCAAGTTCATCAGAATCAAGGGCGTACAAAGCTACCCCGGTAAAAACCATTTAAAACCGTATCTGAAATTTAAGACTTAACCGATGTTATTAAGCAAATATCTATTCCGAAAAATCTGAAACGAATAGCTGTTTAAAAATTCCCGAAGCTGGTGATGGTCGAGGCCGAGGCTCTTTTCCTTCTATACGTTAATAAAAAAAAATCATTTACCTGTTTTTCTATTGGATAGAATATAGATATTGGGGTTTATGTCATTGGGGAATTGAATGTTGATGATATTAACTAAAGGGTATAAGAGGATATTTCACGTTTACTGCAAAGTCAAATAGATAGAGTAAATCTTAAAAGAGAAAAATGTTCATTCTACTTGGTATTTTGCTTAATTTGGTATTGTGTCAGACTTCGAAAGGTCATTCAGCGCACAACTATATTGAGGTACTTTCATGTGATCTAACCGCCGAATCTTGATTTCTCAGAATTTTTTTTATCTTTACCTAATTTAATTGTGGTTCTATAATTAGTGTGAGGAAGAAAAGCTTTTCAATTTTCTTGTACGTGGATATAACAATAGAGTACGACCGGTCATAGCGGACGAATATGGATTAGCAAAACCGGTTATTATCTGGCTCCAACTATACTTGATTCAAATAGCCGATTTAGAGGAAAGGAAAGAAATATTACACACGAAAGCACGATTAAAAATTTCATGGTTTGATCCTCGTCTGACTTGGTCAAGGTTGGGACAACAATTAATAATTATAACTACGTTTGTTTATCTGTGTGCAAACATAATCATAATTGTTCAGTGCCGACTATGGTGGAATGTCAAAAATTAAAGTCAATTCAACTCTTTTATGGAAACCGGACATTGTTTTACATAACTCGGTCACCGGAAACTTTAAAACCACTGAGCAAGGTCATCATTATAAAAGTAAGTCATTCAGCATCAGAAATCACCGGACAGGTTCTATTGAATTGCATAATTAAGTAACAATTTATGAGAATGGAACAGTTGAATGGCAACCAGCTGCGCTTTATCAGACAAGCTGTGGTATCGACACAAAGGAACGGACCATGTTTGCAAATTTTTCGAAAATTTTCCGTGTTTTTTTTAAACAAAAATTCTCAAAATTGGTCAAAAAAGTATTTTCCATTTGATTCACAAAATTGCACACTTAAGTTTGGCTCTTGGAGCTTTTCAGCAGATGAACAAGTTTTGTTACCAACTGCCGATAATGAAACATTGAGGTAAGCAGCAGAGAAAAGTTGACACGGACACGACTTCAGACTCGGACTTCGACACGGGCAAAGACATGACTTCGGACTCGAACACGGGTTCGGATACGCGCATGTGTGACCTTCTCTAGTATGCAGCTAGTAAAATAAGTTCACCAGACAAAATGGGTCATACAATCCAACTAAGACCATAAAGTTTATAATCTAAACTGGTTCGTATATTTCAGAATATTTCTTTTGACGCGTATAACCTGTCTATCGCCTGTCAATTACTCTACTTTTTACGCAATCAAAATTAAGGTTAAATTCCATAAATAGAACCACGTACCACTCAATCGTCATTCTAAATTGAACGTAATAAGCTTACAAAAGTTTTTTTGAGGTTACATTTATAGATTGACCTATTTTAGTACTAATAGATCAGTGATTGGCTTATATGGGCGATGCGAATTATCTAACATATCAGTATTGAGCTTATACAGAATTTAATTTGTAATTTATGTAGAGTTATAAGTGTCTTATGGAAAATCGCACTTAGAATTACGCTAACGTATATAGTATTCAAACCCTTGAAGTTACTACCTCCCTTTCTAGGGTATCGTAGACAACGTCCTTGTACCAGTGGTCAGGGTCCTCGTTTTATGAAAGACGGTAAAGTCCGGCGGTGACCATCAAGTGACCCAAAATAATAACATATTTTAGTGACGAAATAATGAGAGAACAGTTTGTTAAATCGGGAGAATGGAAATTGACAAATTCAAAAATTGAAAAAAGTTTAGAAGTTTTTAATAAATATCAAACTGGGAGCAATAGAAAAAATAATACTCAATACTCAGGAAAATGTGACATTTCAAATTTTAAATCGAAAATGGCACGTTTTAAATCACAATCGATATATTGTGAATGGAAAAACGGTACGATTTCGATCGAAAATGAACCTTTTATATGAAACATTTTACTAGTAATAACATATAAATTTTTGCTTCGTCGTGAACCAACATTTTATTTGGTCAATGTGATTGTTCCATGTTTTCAAATTATATTTTTAGGAAGGGATTTATATTTCTTAAACTGACATTTTGACAAATAAAAATGAACGTCTTAGGCGAAAAAAACTTAAACCTTTTCACGTTTATTTTATCTCGAAATCTTAATCCCCAATGATTGCTATTGCAGCTTTTTGCTGTCCTGTTGATTCATCAGGTGGGTTCCGATCAACCATGTTTTATGTGATTTATCATGGACAATGACCTTTCACGGCCTTTAACAACCTTTTCATGAACTCGTTTGACCACATGATAATCAAATTATTATAGAAAAAGTAACACTATGCATAACACTGCTTGTTTCTCTGACTTTATTTCAAATGCTTATGTTTGAGATCATGGTGAGTTAAAACCCTTACCCTAAAAGTTTTGTAAATTAGCACTTCATGAAAATTATTAAACTGGAGTTGTTGCGAAACGCTCTGAGTTGTTGGGAAATGCAAAAGTCTACCAGTGCTAATAAAATCTTGAAATTCTTGTGTTGAGTTCAATTCTTGTTTTCGTGTTCTGGGGAATTCCTTTTGGGGTTCTGATCAAGAAAACAAGAACCAACATGAACAAGCTAGAAAAAGCATGCATAAACTTTCCCCAAGTACTCATTAAAGGACTACATTTCAAATCAACCAAAATATTATCAATTCAGATTATTTGATTAACTCATTTTTTAAGCCGACAAATTCAAATGCGAGCTTACTTGGAGTATTTTTGCTGTGTGTCACTGTGCTGATTACTACCTCGGTCTGCTGTTCAGGAAAATCTTTAGAGCTTTAAAAAATCAAATTTTGCTCGAAAAATATATATCGATGAGCAAAAATGGGTTGTAAAGTTAAATAAGTTTTCATCGTTCGATGTCAAGAAACTAGAGTCCGTGTGTTTGGGAGATTACCACGGTGGCTCCGTAAACTCGGTGGATTTCCAGATGTTAAGTTTATCAATATTAACCCCGAAAGCCCAATTTTAGCATTTTAACAAAACTATCATAGAACAAATTATGTAATTTTCAATTCATTATAATGGCTTATAAACACCATTGATAATCTTACGAAAAGAGGTCTACCTCAACTCCTCTTCAAATTCTGATGATTCTCCATCGCAACCTTATTTTGAACTTTCACAAACACAAACTTTTGCGAATGGACTTGGTAAAAAAGTGTTACAACATATAAACTATATTTCTCGTGGCGTTGAACGATTTGCTCGAGAAGAAACTCTCAAGGTTGGGTAACGATTTCATTTTTTCGAGCCTTTTTGGCTTGGGAAAATTTTGATTTTTGGTAAATTTATCTTTTCAGAACGAATGGCACTGGGCTGCAACGATGCTTGAACGAGTACTTTTCGTCATTTTTGTTATTCTTGGTGCCGCAACAGCTTTACTATTCGCGGGGAGATGAAAAGAAAACCACAAGTGCTCAAGGTGCTTACTATAAAGACTAGCACGCACTCCTTTACTGGAGGTGCCCAACCCCAAAAGCATAACAAAAATTAAATAAGGTTGAACAACTTACCATAAATAGGACTCCAGCAATGATTGATCCAAGACCAAGACTGCAACAACAACAGCATGTGGTAACACATGGACTGTCATTCAT
This sequence comes from Oikopleura longicauda, assembly GCA_004367895.1. Classification (NCBI taxonomy): domain Eukaryota; kingdom Metazoa; phylum Chordata; class Appendicularia; order Copelata; family Oikopleuridae; genus Oikopleura; species Oikopleura longicauda. The sequence goes on along the minus strand of SCLD01091398.1, from coordinate 7,982 downwards.
ATAATCATCATGTGATCTCTCGTCCCCTTGATAAATACAGTCAGATCGACTTGCATATTCATTTTGATCTATACTCTCCATCTCATCACTATCTGTTGCATATTGGTCATATTCTTGGTCTTGGTGATTTTTCTCTGACATCTGAATTATATTTTATAATCAGTTCCCAAATTAACCTCTCAAATCCAACCCAAGCCCAAAATCTTGATCTAGTCCTTAAGGCTTCTTACCTTAATAATTTATTCTTCCACGCTCGTTAGTGGCTTCGCGTCTGGTTTTCCGCTTCTGACAATAAAATAAAAATCGGCAACACTTTTTACTATATGGATACTACACTAGTACTTTTCAGTCCTAATATGCTAATTGTTTCAAGTCCTGTAGTATAACAAATGCAATAAATCGTTTAAGCTCATAAGATTCAATAAAAGCACGTTTGTTTCAATAATCACGTGACATGATTTATCACGTGTTTGTTGATCTAAAAAGATTTTTTATAAAATTGAAAGGGGGCTATAATTTTGACTTATAATGATAGCTGTGAAAATCGCAATACGTTACCAATAAAAGCAGTTTGATTGAATCAGTCCTGTGGCAGAGAACGGGATAATAGAAAGTTCGCACGATAGAGAGTGCACGCAAACGTTTCAACCATTTTGGTTATGTTAAGTGCATTATGAAGGCTATTATCCCTGTACTGTTGATGCTATAAATATTTAAATGAAAACAGTTACCCCAAAACCAAACGTTTACAATGCCCATAACCACTTTGGATGGTTATTATTGTATTCATTTACTAGACGTGTACCACACCGGTACAAATCTACCCAATTTTAGTAAAAAGCATATAAAACCAAGCTTATGGGGGTCTAAATCTGTGAGGTCCGAAGCCTGCGGCTGCAAAGTATGTAACTGATACAGTAAGAGAACTCGCGTGGTTCAACGAAGTGAGATAAAGATTATGAACCCAAGCTTTTTTGGTTTTAAAACTTGATTTTGTAACTTGACTGTTAAGTAACAAGTTCCATGTTTCTCGGTGGTAAGCATTTAATCTCATCAATGAATATAAATCAACCGAATTAATGAATTTTCAATGAAATGATAAAATAAGGGGCTAATAGTATGCTAGAAATACTAGGGGACCCCATTTAAACGAAAATGTTTCATGGCTGAAATAAAACCGAATCTTTGTCTATGTGGATTATAAATGGGATACGAATAGGCGGTGGTCAAGAAACGACCTAAGCCTATTAACATGGTAAATATGGCTAAAATAATTGGTTTTTTTGCCAAAAATCACACAAAATCACGATTAAATAGATTAAGACTTTGTGTGGCACGTTGAATTTGAAATCGTGCACTATTTAAGAATCCAAATCTTTGATGATAAGAGGTCAAGAATTGTTTTTGTAAAAAATATTTTAGTTTGAAAAATCTATATTTACTAGAAAAAAATGTATTTTCGACCTAAACTGTGTTTGTTAAAATAAACTAGATTCTGAGATATTTGAAAAATATTCAAAAATTTTAGACTGCGATAATAAAAATTGTAATACGAAAAAATGATCTATTTGAACAAATCCTTTGGCGGGATTTTTAATTTGAAAAAATATTCGCAAAAGTCAGCTGAAATTTCTAAATGTTTTTTCGGACTAAAATTTGAGATCAGCCAACTTTGAGAATTTATATCTTTTTCACCCTTTCGGACTCAAGGACGTTTTGTTCAAAAGCAACTGAAACAGTGAAAATATCAAATATGAGTTTTCTCTTGGTCTACTTCCTGAAATTTTTCTAGCAAAATTTATGGTTAATTTTACGGTTTTCTTCTTTCAATTCTCTTATTTTGATATATTTCTCTGATTGAGGTGTTTTTGATAATTTTTGTTAATTTCAATCCCTTTAGCTTTTCACGTTTTTTTAGAAAAAAAAAGTTTTTACAAAAAATTGGTTACTATTACTATTTCTATATAAAAAGGGTTAGTTTTGCGGGATTTTCCTAAAATTTATTAAATTTTTAGGGTCCTTGTTGCGTAAAAAAGGGGGAAAAAGTAATATTTTCAATCAGCAGATGAACACAGCATGAACATTGCGTAGGTTGTTTTGCCCATCACACGGCGGGAGGACTCTTCTGCGTCGTGAAAAAGAGTGTCGCTCTCGGCTGGTGATGAGGCTGCGGATCTGAGAGAGCTTTCGCCACACGATGGGTCAGGTTGATCATTTTAATACAGATTCCAGTTAATTTATTGAAGATTTTTTGAACAGATAAAATATTCTTTATTGCTACAATTTCTTTGACTGAGTTTCCCGCTTCGTTCAACAAGAGCACAGTTAGATACTGCCACTGATCTCGATTTACGCGTAGTACGGAGTGCACGATGTCGAGGAGATGTCCATTTTATTTCACCAACATTGTCGCCAGATGACCATTGCCATTCAGCTTGACTATGTTTCCTTAATCAACCAATTAACGCCTCATCAAAACCCAAAAATTATGAATCACCTGTAAAGTCCTGACCAAAAACGTTTTCGACGGTTTTCTTTTGTTAAAAATCGCGAAAGATTTCTTGATTGTATATGAACCAAACTACCATAGTCAATTTCACAAATGGCCTAAATGTATTTTTGTAACTAATGATATGAGTCATATGATATGACCTATACAAAGACTGAATTCCCTGAGAAATACTTACTTTTAAAATATTATATATATAGACTATACAGTATAGTCTATACTTTAAAATTACCTGTGCTGTCATCCAATTTTTCTTTGTTCTGTGAACTTTGTAACATTTATTTTCATGTTTCATCCATCCAATGTCACATGCTCCGCCTACGCTTTGACCGCCAACGCTTTTTGGAATCCACATTAGACCGTTGCATTCATACAGCTGTTTTGTACCTTCTACATAAAATAAAGCACCCTTGGTACCACTATTGCATTCACTTAGTTGATCGCTTGTTTTTTCAGCAGCTGGTAGGAGCTGCTTGAAAGCTGAATTCTAAAGAAATAAGATTAAAAATGTCTCAAAATTTATAGTTTAAACAAAAAACTAAAGTTTTCCTCTAAAGTAAAATAATGTGAAATTAATTCAATTGTTCGTAGTTTTTCGCTATGGATATTCGCGAGCATTCATGAACAAATCAAGTCGTACGAATATCTAGTGTCAAATTAAGAATTATGGTTATTTTATACACTGATTTTTCTAGAATTCGTAGAATGAATGCACGTACCTGGTGCTGTTGAATTTTGCGCAAATCAGCTTGTCGTTTCCTCAGTGAAGAATCACCACGGTCTAAATAGTAACGCGGTAAATATATCTGGTTGTATTAACCATTCAGGCGGTTTGGCGCGGTTCACAATTTGGTTTCGTGGAAGCTGAATCAAAACTCAAGAAAATATTCACCTCGAGACATATCCAAAGACCACTCATCAATATCTGATCCATCATTATCAGCGCGATCCAACTGAACGAGATTCACATAATTTTTACTAAAGAATAACTCTCTCGATCAATCGTTTCTGGTCAAATAATCTAATGTCTCAAAAATATCGTCAAAATTCATGGCCTATCACCGTATCTCGACTCTAGCCATGAACCTAGAAGATTCTGCTTGGATTTTAACGTGAAATCTTTTCCTTTATGGGATTGACTTTCCGCTGACGAGGGGGTACAATGATATTACCGGCATCGACCTCAGTCACAGTCATACCACCCATTGATTGAAAGGTCCAAACCTGTTACAGTTTCAAATAAATGTGTTTTAACAATATCAAAAAATTGAAAAATTGAAACCAATCCTTTTCATTTTCTTTTTCAGTGAGTCCAATAAGACCTCCTAATTTTGAATTTGAGTTGACTTCACCAACTTTAATTCGACCATTCCTTGACCGTCGTCGATTTGAATTAGAGCTGGATTTCGAGCTGGTCGATGAGCTGTGGTATGACGAGAAACTGAACCATTTTTCAAGATTAAATATCTAGACTATAAACCCATTTTCATCAAAATTATCAGTAAAAATGGCTGATGGAGAGATTACAAGATAATGATCCTATTTGAACATGTTAATAGACTAAATACCAATTTGCTTGTCCGAGTAAACATTTTGATAACCCCAGATAGTTTGCACTACTTAACCACAAGTCAATTATTCATCTTATTGCCGTTTGAACGATTTTAACCCTTCATAGCATTGTTATAACTTATATTATAATTAGGGATGTCATGTTGACATGTTGTGCAATAAAATTTGAATTTTAAATGCAACCATCTGTAACGCAGCTGGTTGTTACTTACCCTTGTGTCACTTTGGTTTCGTCTTGAGAAGAACATGCTCTATCTGTACTGTCAAAAACCCGCAATCTTGATCGTTTTTTACTCCCCAAAATTGTATTAACTGGATCTTCAATGCTAAAGGAAAGTTCCCCATTGGCCTCCTCAAGTTGATCACCCTTGATGATAACGGTAAAAGATTTTTCTTTTTCGGTTGGGTCAAATTGAAGTTGAAACGTTCCATGTTCACCATAATTCTCAATTGACCAATCGTCATTGATATCTAAGTCTTTTGGTGTTATGCGAATCGTTACAAAAGCGGATTGGAATATATCTCCAAAGCGGTTCAGTTTAATTTCTACATTCTTATTTTTTGATTCTTCCTCACAAATGTCCAGTTTTGCGAAATCGAATGAAATGGAACTCCAAGCAACAATAAATTCTTGTGGATAAGACCGGTTGCCCCAGACATCCTCAACGACAAATTCAAATGCATCATTTGCTTTTATCAAATCGTTGGTTTTACGCTACAAATACTTTCACTATCACGTTCATTCAAATATTATCTTAAACATTATCAGAAGTGGACCGGAAGTGAACCGGAAGTGAGAGCATTCCTGGTCAAGTCGGAAGCTTATATCGCCGTTATCAATATCTTCTTGACTGAACTCCCGTACTTTTTGTAATAATCGTGTATTGAAAACACTTCCCTGCTTTCCTGATGACGTCACAATATACTTGATGTCGCTTGGACTAGAGTTGTCTTTAGCTCTCAAGTGCTCATCTTAATGTGAATTATTTATTGCCCAAAAATCAATTTTCATTGCTTTCATAAATTATAACATTATATCATTTAAAAACACATGCCGAGGCGCTTTAAAGATTTTAATCTGGGGGGTGATTATTAAACGTTTTTTTGCTTACGGGTTATTTTGATGAGTTGAACAATAGATCCTTGGTTAATCTTAAATTGTCTTAATTTGTCGGCCACTTTGTTGATTTGAAGTTCAGGTGGATTTGTATCTCTTCTATTTATTTGAAATGACAATGTGAATGGATCTGTTGTAAACTCATCATCGACAAGATAACCAACATTTTCCTTTTCAGAGCGCTCTTTTAACACTCGAAGTACTCTAATCGCGTACCCCATATACCAGGAAATTACCATGATTTATTCAATATTCGTTGGTAAATAAAGATGATCATCAAAGTGTATTTTGAATAACGTTCTAAAACGCTGTTCCTGACCGGCAATATTGAGCCCAACAGAATCAATTTCACCAGGTCCATTTCCATGAAGATATGCCACTTTCCCATGTACCAATTGGTCCATGCTAAAAGAATCACCAAAATTTTCTAGTCGACTTCCATCACAAACAATCCAACCGTGTTCTGGCTTCTGCGTGAGAACAAACAGAAGATTGATATCCGATGTGTCTGGATCCGTGAGGCTTAAATAGAAAGGTTTTCAAGTCGAAGTTTACTAACTTATGCGATCTCAGAGCATCAGATTGGAAACCAACCTTAGCATTAAAGTTGTTAATTGTACTACTCCACCAGAATTGAGATAAAATGGCTGTTTTCCCAATACCAATGTCGGTGGTTCCACATCGACCTTAACAAATTTACTAAGCTCACTATCAAAATACGCTTAACTTCATTATAAGCCAATTCAAAGCTCAAAGTTATCTCATTATAAGCCGGAATGTCTAAATTGAACGTCAATCTGTTCATTTTGAGGTGTTATATTGAAACATAAACATTTTTGACACTTACTGGAGTAATTTTAATTTTCAAACTTCCTTCTATTGAATTATTTTTCTGGGCATTTGTTATGCTGAAGATCGCTCCATCAACCGTGTTATCCCCTAACGTAAAACATTGTTTAAATTGATCAATTCCTAAATTTCGGCCAAATAACTTTAGACTTTTTTTGTATTTTTTAGACATTTCAAACTGTTAGTTTTAACCAAAGATCGAGCCTTTATCGTGAAAGGTAAGTCAAAGTTTTTCGGTGCGGTTTTTTTATTTAGATATTTCAATAATTTCGGTATGAACGAACCGTGTAGATATGTCTCATAATAAGTGTACCGTGGTAAAGTGATCTAACTGGGCTCAAATTCATTAATATTAGTACAAAAAACTGGACAATTTGAATATGATCATTTACCTTTGCTGGTGTGAACATAAACAACACGTCTTGCCATGAGATCAAGCTTAAATTCCGTGCTATTATTTTGAATCTAGATTCTGTCCTCAACTACAGTACTATTCGGTATAAAATGCACGTGATCCCTGGGTGAATGACTTGATGGGCCGTGCCATATTATCCACAAGAGAAAATATTCCAGATTTTGGAGCATTTATTACGGTGAACAAAACGTCGCCAAAGTTTGATGTCCCATCGGTCGCTGCCAAGTTTGAACTCGTCAGATAAAAATGATCTCCTACAAATAAGGAATGTAAGGTTAAAAAGTCAGACATATTGAGCGCCACTTCCCAAACAAGTGCCATTGAAACGTTTTCGTTAAAATTTTTGTATTTTTTAAAAAATATAGAATTGAAAATTATTTTAACACTTACCTTCCCGAACTTCTATTGGGCTTGAATGAAAGTGGATTTCGCCCGAATTCTGGCCCAGGATTTGAATTGAAAAAACTTGAGTTGAACTCTCACTTTGTCCATCTGTCAAGATAAATCTGAATTGTTATTTTATATGATGGGAGGAATTATTAAAAAAAGAACAATTCGAATTTCGAATAAGGTACCGTGCGTTCAAATATGTCCAGTTACCTGAATTCATCCAAATGATCGTCCGGAATTTTATCCAGTCGAGTATGTCGATATCTCACCAGATTTTTTCTCACTGAAATATCATTTTTGTGGTTTTCTGTTCTGATAATATAACCCAAATATTATATATTATCCTTCAATATAACCTTGGTCTTCAGTAAAGCTTTCATCTTTTCTAAGAATTTTGTCATCTTTTCCAAATTGGTTCAAAATCAATTCGCCCTCCGTTGGAAGTGATTTGACGATAAATAAAATCTGGTCATCCGATGTATCCAAATCCGTTGCATGTAGGTATCTACCAGATATAAAACGAGATTCACCAATTTGAACTTGAAGTTTGTCATTTCGAATCATTATAGGTTTCTCGTCATTGACTGGGATGATATTAACTTTTACGAGTTCAACGTCGGACAAATTTTGAGAACGGTTTCTGATTCAGAATAGTTTGATGATTCATCAATGTTTTGTGAATGAGACTACCATTAACCCTTATTGACCGGTTTCAGGGCACACAGGGTGTTTTCTGGAAACTTTTTCCAAAATTAAGTTTTAACCATCTTGTAAAGTCACTAATAAAGATTTTTGCGAAAAATCACGTGGCATGCATAGGTGCTGGGTTAGTACACCTAGACATGATATGACGTCATACACCCCATGTCACATGATAAAGATATTGGAGTTCCACAAAATCCGGGTGAGCGCACGGTTTGTTTTCCGAAAACTTTTTCCAGATGCGTTTTTAGGATTCGGGTAAGTTTCCGGGATTTGTCGGTAAGGGTTGAAAAGCGCACAAGTTAAATGCACGATATTATAGAAACACGTATTCAAATCACGCGCACACCAATATGGCTGTGTTCCAATAAACGAACATGTCCGGTAAATTAACATTAAAATCGGTCGTAGGTCCGACGCTTGCAGGA
>SCLD01091387.1:0-12927 GCA_004367895.1 Oikopleura longicauda | reverse complement strand
AAACTAGTGGCGTGGCGAAACGCGCGCCCATCCTGCTCTGATAACAGGTACGTACGGATGGGTGATGATTCTTGCAATTGGCTTATACTGACTACCAGTACCATCGTTAGCATATTTGATATTCCCAGCGTAAACAAATGTCCAAGCTGAATGACTTGTTCCTCGGAAACAGTGAGCTGCTGACACCACTTTCTATACATTTTGTAAACCAGAATTAAAAAAAATGAAAAAACCTACATTCATTGTTACAAGAGTGCCACCACAAACTCGCGGTCCCATCAAAGACATTTGCCACGGAAAATTTTTATTTTTTGCGTTGTTCCCTCCGACAACTTTGAGCCACTCTTCTTTAATACCACCAGTAACCCTTCTTGACCTCAAGAGGTTATTTTTGCACATTTTTGTCATTTCACAGTCTTTGACACCATGACCGGAGTCATTAAATATAGTGAAGGGTTCGATGAAGCCCTTGTATATATTTATTGGGCTAGCAATAAGTCCACATTTACTTTGCACATTTATATTTGGCGCTTGAGGTTCGTAAAAGTGCATCGCTCCTACTGAAACATTTGGTGAGGCTGGAGTTGGGGCTCGTTGAAATGTCAAATCTGACTCTTCTAATTCAATTTGGCAATTTTTTCTCCTTGGTTTACAATCACAATAGTCCCATTTTTTAAATTTATTTGTCGTGTAACACCATGGTCGGGGATCTGTTGATAGAGCAGGAGCACAATAATTATGATCTGACCTTAATAAATTGCTCAGAACATCTGGATTTGGTTCATGTGGGTACAAAACATCCCATCTTTGACATTCGAAACCATTGATAGTTAAGCTTTTACGACATGCATTGATTTTTGTAGTACATCCGAATTCATGTTCAAATGCTGTTGCTGATACCAGTTGTGTAGTCTTTATCATCGCCTTGGTTGTTGTTTTCGTGGTAGTTGTGGCCGAGGTAGTTGTGGTTGTCGTAGTGGTAATAATTCCAACAAAAGCTGGAACAGGTGATATGTTTCGTATCACAGTGGCCTCTCTTGGTCTATACTTACTCGATTTTTTCTTAATCCAGTAACGATATTTTGCCACTGATATAAAATTATTTTCTGATTTTTGCAAATCTTGCTTGCACACTCCCAGTAAACCATATTTCAATCCAATTTTCGCAACTTAAAACGAGTTCAGTTTATCAAAAAAAAACCCCGTTCCGTGAATCTGAGCTTTCGATTTGAACTTTTCCTAATGGAACACCACTGCTGCAATAAATTCTATCAACAGAACAAATATCACTACCACATTTTTTAATTGAAACCATCTTTGATTCAAAATCATCCAAAGTTACTGCTGTATGTGGATTTCGTTTCGATGGAAAATGTTTCGGCGAGAAATAAATGTTTGGAATCTGGATTGCTTCTACTTTACCTTTAAATATGAAGTCGACAAAAAAGCTACCTTGACCCCTTTGGCAAACTTATGTGAAGCGCATGTGAGATTCAAGCCTGAAACTAATTGAAAAGGCTTTCTTAAAACAATCATTCCAATATTATTTCGTCCATGATGAAAACTAAACTTTCGATGGTGAATACCAGCTTTGACCATTCTCACTTGTTCATCGGCCTGATTAAGATTCACAATGACTTTGATATCAGTGTGTCGATATCGCTTGTTTTGACTGTTGAATAATATAGACGCAGCGGTAAGAACAATGTTGCTTCGAATAAGGACACCACTTTACATGTTTTTGAGATAATCACAATTTGTGCTCTTAACGGTATTAAACCAAAGTTTCAATTAAAAACGTTCCTGAAGACACGGCCATGAATCATCACTGATACTTGGAAAGGGTAGTGATCAGACAACTCATCGGAATAGCCAGTCGAACAGTGTCTTAAGCATGTGCCTTTGAAACTGTAGACGGGCATTGAATCTGGAAAATTGAATGATTTTAAATCAAAACTCGTATCATCTGTAGGCAATCCACTTGGCGATATGCTTGACGTTGCTAAGGTTAAAGTTGTTGGCATCCGGGTTGTATCAGTTTGAAGGATCACAGTTGCAATAATCCCATGGCTTCATTGGATCCGTTGTATAGCACAACGACCGATCATCCCAGAGATGGGCTTTCCTAAGAATCTATGGACTGAAACATGATAAAGTGAGGTGCGTCTTCCCGATGGTCATTTGATCTGAATTCCGCAGAGACGACGAAAAGGTGTACGGTACACCTTGGACCCCTCTTTAGCAATCCTTTAAAGGCTTTAATTTCAGTCTTTTGATTCCAAGATCAAAAAGATGATATTTTATATGATTTGGTATCCTATGTGGATAATTCAAGTTCCATTTTTGGCATTTTCGTCCCGAAATCGTTGTATTCTGGTTACAAGTTTGAATTTTTACTTTTGCTAAAATGCAGTTTGCATTGAAAATCACTTTAAATGCGTTCATTTCCTCAGAACATGGTTCACCCAAACAAGTATTTTTGAACGCCTTTCCTACATTAAACAGTAAAAATTGGTTCATTTTTTTGGTCGAAAAGTTCAAGTTTTTCGTCCGTATATTCTCTATTTGTATACACAATAATTCAATACCTGAGAATAGTAGATCAATAAGTACTTATTTGGGAGTCTATCACTTTGACTCTCAATACCTGAGAAATTGCTTCTAATTCCTGAGAAATAATATAGTCTTTATAATGGTAATTTTTCTTGTTTTAAACCATTTGAACCACGATTATCTCGAATTATTGTTCTCAAGTCGGTTTATTAGGCCCGAGGAAGTGATTTGAGACTAAAATGATCAAAATTATAGTCCAAACTTGTCTTTATTTAGTTAAAGATGCCTTTGATAATGATTTTTGGCTTGATGGCTGATTCAGGTCCGTTTTATTAGACCATAGCTAAGAGTCTTGTGGCTAACGAAAATTGTTTCGTTGGTAGTAAGGGGGCATTTTAAGTGAGACAAATCCAGAAACAAATTCGAAAATTGGCCATAAATGAAAAATTGACATTAAAAGGCACCGACGTGAGACTTTCCGGTTTAATGTGGAAATGTCCATTCATTATCATTTCTTTCTGCTGATGATTTAAACGAAACAAAAGCCTTGATGACATAAGAAGAACATAAATTATGTGTTCAGCGTGACACAAAACACTGGGAAGCCCAATTTCTATGTTACACAAGTGAGCTTGGTGGGTAATAAGAAAATTTTATTTTTCAAGAATAGCATCACCTAAGTTGTCACCAAAGGGCAAACGACTAATTTAAATATCTTCAAAATTTGAAGTTCACACAAAAATGGATGATCTCAAACTACAGTGCAAGGAAAACGAAAAATTTCCGAAAAAAATCTTTACAGTTAAAGACCAAACAAAATTAAGACTATTTTTATTACACTAAACATAGTAGATTTTTAAAATTCATCGTGAGCAAAAGCTTCGTTGGTCTGTTTCGGGACAGCCGCAGTTGGATATCGAACGCAATCTTTTTTCTTCCCATTATAGCACATTTCATAAATTAACTTTGCGTTTTTTTCTGAAGTAAACTTGTAACTCTTATTCATGAGAACTTAACTGGAAAGGCTTAAGACTTAAGCCTTAAGTGCCATTTCAGTAAATACTTACTATCACGATAAAGTGAATAAATTTCTTCTTCTCCCGTTTCTTCAAGTAAATGATTACAGTGTGTTTTAAATCGCCACGGCCATTTCATTCCTCCTTGTGTGATGCCAGGTACTTGCTCCGTCTCGAATCCGGGTGCTGACAAACGTTGGACACCATGGATGACTTTCATTCCGACGCCATCCCAAGTTTTGAGTTTATCACAGACATCTTCTAAGATCTCATCAATTTGACTTTCACTCAATTCTTTCTTTCCGTCACGTATAGAAGGATATAAATTGACCTTGGCATCGAAAGCATTTTGCATGGTAAGTCCGATAATTCGACAAGCATCACATCGATGTCTGAGTGGCATATTCTGCTCACCACCCTCTTCAGAATCAAGTTCAGGTGTCTTGAATTCTAGTGTTCCAGATGAGCCCATATTGTCCATATAGTTATCAGCAACAAATGACCCTTCATCGGATACATGGAAATCGTCATCAGAAACGACTTGTTCGACAACGTTGCCTTTCACAACTGGTTCGACTTTATCATCGTCGCCAATAGTAAACTAAAAATCATTTTGAACTTCTAAATTCCCAATCTACAGGTCCTAGAGTCTAAAGGAGGGTGACACAATATATTCGTGTTTCACTCTTTTGTGTGCAAGTTTAAGACTGGGTGCTCCACTTGAATGTGTGCAAGTTCAAGACCTGGTTTTCCAATCTATTGTGTGACCCCTATAGGATGAGGATAACCTAAACTTACTTCACCAAATGCGATGGCTGAAAAACCAATAAGCCATCTTAATTTCATTTTCTCTGTTGTATTAGGAAACAAAAAATGAAAAAAAAACGTTTTTGACAAGTTTGAAATTATATTTGGATCGTAATATTTTTCACAACAATATGATAAAATAATATTCGTACGTCAAAAATTACAATTCACATTTGCCCGCGGGGTTTATTGATGATTTCATCCCTCTGGAACGGTGACTCATTCTTTGAACTGAACTTTATATTAAAGTTCTGGTGAAATCGAACATTTCTTCTTGATTATGAGGACGAGGACATTCGTGCGAATCCGCATTGTGTCCGCTGATGACCTTCTTTGAAGCCAAGTCCAACTATGTACTTATTTTGAGCACGTTTCTGTGTTTGCATATCCAAATATTTACGGATTATACCCAAATACAATTGTATGAGTACCAAATTTGGATAATTTTTTTATAGATGCATTTATGATGTCGAGAACTGTGTTTTTGTTTGTACAAATTATATTTTTACAATGCAAAATTAATGTAACCGATGCTGTTAAACAATCTGGTAAAATTATTCAAGGTCATGGGCTTTGAGAAATAACTTTTTACTCAGAATTTTACAGTGGGGGTGATCAGTAACCTCTACTGTCGTTCCCAGCAAATCGTTGTTATTTGACTTATTCTGAGAACCTAAAGAAAGAGCCAATTGAAATTGATTTCGATGCAGCATTCAAAATATTGGACATGAATAATGATAAAAAGGAATAGCTTGAGAAATTTCGAAATGTTTATTTCGTTTTGATCATGTGACATGATTCATGTGTCTCATTCGGATTTTGAACACCATACCGTATGGTCCATAATATGGACTCCATATGATATGAACACCTTACGGTATGGTCCATACGGTATGGACAAAAATTAAAAGCTGGACAAGTTTTCTTTGCAAGAACTGAAAAAGAGACTCACTAGATATGAAAAAAGTTCAATAGCGTATGGAAGCTTTCTCAGGACCGTTCATAAATAAGATGATCAAATCGGGTAACATTTTTCATTTCAATTTTATTGAACTACCGATTAAGCAGGAAAGAGTTCCGAAAACACATGCTTTCTATTATAAAAAAGCTCAAAACTGGTGGAAAAGGCGAAAAAGCATATGGTAATAATTTGTCAGCCTATTGGAAAAAGTGGTTGAAGACAAAATATACTCATACTTGGTTAGATCCACCTTGTGCTCCGATTGAATGCTGGCTAAGGGTAACCGAAGAGAATTTAGATTTTTTTGAATGGGATAAAAATCATGATGGTATTGTTACGAAAAAAGAAATCAAAGAAATGACTTTTATTGATCCAGGAACAGAATCGTCTTTTAATTTGCTCAGTGACAAGAGGTAATGTTTCATTCACCTAACGGTTAGGTCCTAACCTCTGACTCATGGTAAAGTGGAGTTCGTGGTGGATCTGTACCAGCGACCATGGGCGCTCTATTTTTACATTTTTTCGGACCATATGGACAGAGTCAGTGCAAACACTTCTTTATCAGCAGAATGCGTTTTCTATGAGCCAGTTTGCCATCATATGCACTAAAGTTATCACACTTAACATTTTTAGCTTTGTTGAAATACTGATTCTTACTGATAATAATAAGGATTCCAAGGCTCGTTTTCAATTAATTGGTTAGCTCGGCCTAGACAAGGCCGCCTAGTAGTTCCGCCTCGGAACTTCCGAGATACATTGATGTTGGTGACAAATGTCAGAGTCAAAATATGAAGGTGACAGTCGGGTAGTGTCAGTGACATTGTGTCATCATCAGAACGATTCTGTCAACGAAATTGGACCCTACCTTTCTACTCGTCGAATCCTTCATGATTTTCAAAACGATTTCAAGTTAACTATCCCCGAATGGATTGTCCACACGTTCATTGCCGAGCATGTCTATATAACTCCTGCCATGTAAATTCGAATTTGAATTTTCAAAAAAGAATATGTCCTGACGATTGTTATTTCAAGCGATTCCTAGAATAAAAATTTGGAAAAAAAACTTTCCAAGAAAGCCTCTCGACGAGTTGTTTATTAATATTATTCATCCGAAAGCGACAATAAATAGATTTCAATCTCATGCTAATGAAAGTAACTTATTGAATATTCTAAACGACATATGTTAGGTTCACCTAATCGCAGTGGGAAATCTCTCCGATTATGAATATCTCGATGGGATATCTCACAATGGGATAACCTGCCTACAGATCGATGCTGTCGAAATCATTCGAAATATCAATTCTAGAACCGTTAAACTATCAGTTAATCGGTGATACCAAGAATTTGGGGTCCAAGAAATCGAACACCGAAATCAGCATAAATTAAAAGTTGAATTCATAAGAATTTATTTTGAGAGAATAACCCTTCAGAGTGAAGAAAACTTCAGTTTAGAAATCTTCAAACTCTTTTCGAAACCTCTTCGGAATCAATATTGAATTAGGTTTGAACATTTTTTCTTATTCATGATCTTCCAAAAAAAGATATGCAGCAGATTAAATTATTCAACCAATGATCGGTTTCAGTGACTTCATGTTCCATGTATCATTCATTGTATGACATAGCGAGTAAGAACATGCTCACTTACATATTCTAGAACTTATGTTGCCAGAAATATGACTCTTAACACAATTATCATACATGTACTAATATGTTCTTTTGAAATCGAATAGTTCTTTCGACCAATTTAAATACATCGACGACCAGTTAGCTTCAATCGACAGCTGTGTAAAAAGGACCAATTCCGATTTTAGTTCCTGGATACTTTAATAGATCTCATCATTGTTCCCACAATAAATGCACTTTGGGTAAATCTACACTTTTGTGGATTTTTGAATTTCGGATCTTTTGATGAAGTATCATTGAAATCAGTTCACAATCTTTTTCCCACATCGGAATGGTTCCAAAGAAGGGTGTCAATGGTTCAATTAGCTATGCTCGAACTCACTTCCGACTCCCTAACTTAACATCTGACCACTCATGAGTCATGACCAGATATAACATCTGAAATAATACAAACTTTTGAATTTCACCCTTTTTAGAGCGCGTCCAAGATCTATTTCCGTGAATTGTCCGTCGGTTTAGGCATTGAAGGGTCTTTTAGGGTCCTTAATTCAGGCTATAAAGAATTATTTGATATTAATTTGGATTCTCCCCATATGATCTCGGGCTTTATTTGAGAAATTTTTCGCGGTTCTCGGTCATTGGGCCTCGAAAACATCATAAAACCATTTCTCGGTCAACAGACGAAGAAAAAGATTGTACCACCTTTGAACAAATGTGTTAATATTGGTTCTCATGGTCCTAATTGAATTTTTTCTTTGGCATGTATTTCACTTTGAACAAAACGAATCCAGTTATTTTCTCGTTATTTATCTGTACATACATGTAGAATATACAGACTGTAGATGTGGTGGAAATTGTTCATGTTTAATACTTTGCAAGACGATGCCAAATACTGACTGGTGGATTTTGAAACGGAGTCCGCAAGTCCGAGTTGAAACCAAAATTTGGGCATTAATTCGTTTGTCCATATTAATTCGTCCCACAACTTTGGCCCAACTTGAATTGATAAATTGTGAATGTTATAATTGATCACTTATAAATTATCGCTATCAAAATTTTAGGGGCGATATTTTTGCTTTAGCAAACCGTTTAGCTTGACTTCTGAATTATAGAATATCACGTTCCAGTTCAAGTCTGTTCGACAATACAGACAATACAGAAAATTTGCTACAGCGATAGCATAACGAAATGTCAAATTCTGCGGTTGGACAGGTTCGTTAGCTCCCACAGCGTTCATTGATCTCAATGTTTCGATGGTGAGGACGAATTCACCTGTAGATTTCATTAAATATTCAGTAGGTCCACTGTGGGGAACCTGTTAATCAATACCTAGTGCCACAAAATGTTCGATGAATCTTGTTGAGGCGCTAGGGTAGAGGATAGATGGGAAGAATCTTGTTAGCCCCCTCTAAGAGGATCCCCATAAGACTCCATAAGATCCTCATCTGGGTGGTATTTATTTTCAAATCGGCAATTAGAAAGTACCTCGAAGGTTCCATTCTAGATTTCTTTCAAAGCCGATATTAAAAATTTAAACCTTTCTTAAAAATCTTCAAAACTGGAAGGAAAACAAGAAAATCAGAGACATACAGATTCTGAGCTAGAATTAAAAATTGATAAACGATCACTGGTGGCGCTAGAGCTATCATATCAGAGCTGAAGTGAGCCATATAAAAGGACCTTGTTCGTGGATATCAACAAAGAATTAAGAAACCAGAGAAAAATCATCAAGAATAACTAAAATGGGAGATTTAGTTCCAAATCTTTGGGACCAACTTGATTTCAGTTCACCAAAATCAAACTATGATATGATGCAAGAGTTCAACAGTCAGCTAAAACGTCAAGTGACCTCAAGGAATGTTCAGTTTACTCCACCAAAATTTACCATATTTTTGGCGCTTACCTTGAAATATTAGATTATTGCCCTAGGACTCAAATTGAACCAAAAAAGCCCAAATCAAGCCCTAGTTCCAGATATAAAACAAGAATATGTTCATAATTCAGTAACACCAATAACAGCACCGATCAAAAAAGAAAAATCAAAACGGCCTCCACCATTGAATCTTGATTATCTTTCATCATTCGATTCCTTTTCTAGTTCAAATGAGACTAGTCCCGAAGCTGAACAGGAAGTTCCAAGCTACCATAGGTAAGTTTCATTTCTCATGGACCCTCTTATAAGAGCCATGAATAATGACTAGGGCACATAATTATAACAAACTCAATCAGCTGGTTGCAAAAACTCGTATTCATCGGTCTTCACACCACGAGCTGGCGCCAAATTCAATCACTCTATAACATTAATATTTTCGGGTTTCTTTGATCAGAATATGGAACATCCACGTGACCCTACCCGTTGGACACACCAGCATGTAAGTAACCTAACTATTAAGTAATCTCACGGTCATTAAATATTGAAATTGGGTCAAAAGTACAGTCTCCCGCCGTGAAAATATCTTCAAATATACTTATAAACATTGATTTTTCATTCATTAGAAGTACGCTTATCGGATTTGAATACCCTTACTTGAATACCCTAGGATATAGTTCATGTATAGATACCCTACTGAGCTGACGTGACTATTCCTAGCTCTTTAAATAATTTTAAATTCAGGTATCAAAATGGGTGAGCTGGGTTCGAAACGAATTTTCAATTCAAGGTGAAGTTAATTTGGATGGTTACGATGGTCATGTCTTGGCCCAAATGTCACGAACTGAATTTCTTGCCCATTGGCCACCCTTCATCGGTGACATTGGTTGGGAACATTTTCAATTTATTTTGAACAGATCTAACCAAGAATCACAGGTATGAACTTCGAGATAATGCAAAACTTTATCTTTTTACTTTTTCGTAGCCTTTTCTCAAGTTAAACTCTAGAACTTGGAAGGAGTTTTTGGTTAGAACATGCTATATAATTTACAAAAAACATCGTATATGCAAAAAATAATCTGCAATTATCTCATTTTGTGGCTAAAACGTTGAATTTTTGTTCATTCAGTGAAAATTCATTTAAAAAAAATCATTTTAAAATTCAAACGTTTTATTTTGGGTTGGCATAATGGATTTTAAAGTTTGGGTTTGGTTAGGGGTCAGCTTTAATAGAGTTCATTGTGGCTCTTCGAGAAATTCAAGAATTTTAATTTAGAAATAACTTTGGACGCTGAAACGTATAACTAGTGTCCATAATTTATTTCTTCTATTTCAGAAGACTGAATTTTCTAAAATCTCACGTTATAGGTGCAAACAAAAATGATAGGTTATCACAGTGTGATACCTAAGGAGTTTATTATCTGGATAAGGATATGGTTAGGGCCCTTAAACATGTTTTTGGTGATATAGTTGATGATATAGTGACGGGATCGATGATTTTAAAAGGATCGAAGTAAGAGAAACCATCGTTTTCTATAATTAAATCGAGATTGACATCATTATGGTGTGAATTTCATCTCTAAACTTCTGTCTTTTCATCTCTAGAACCTCTCGTTTCTAGAAGTCATTCGCGAATCATCGTGAATACGCTAGTCAACCTATATAATTTGAAGCTGAAGTTCAAAACTAGGCATTTTAGTGATGGTATAATCTAATCTGGGTTAAATGACGATAGAATGTAGAATTTCGAAAAAATGGGGAAATATTCCGGAAATTGTTGGTTTTTTATTTAATCAAATTCGTAAACTTAATCATCTACCTTGAACTAAACTTGATATTCAGTTAATGATCCCGATCCAGAACCGATTGAATGCATCTGGTGGTCCAATACAGCTTTGGCAATTTCTTGTTGAAATGTTGCTTGATAGATCGGCACGAAACTGTATTATTTGGACTGGAAAAGACTGGGAATTCAGAATGGGTAAGTGTAAAATCATTTATTCTCGGACTTCGGATAGACATCGTCGATTCATATTATCTGGGCGACTGGATCTGGTCTGAGGCTGACCGCCGGTTAACCGCTGTCGACCACATTTAAGGGACGGGCATGACTCGATTCCAGATTTAAGGGAACCCTTATCTTGACTCTTTGATTCAGTGGATCCGGACGAGGTAGCCAGACGATGGGGAAGAAGAAAAAATAAACCCAAAATGAATTACGAGAAACTATCACGTGGACTTCGTTACTACTACGATAAAAATATCATTGAAAAAACTCCCGGTAGAAGGTAAGCAGTTTTTGATGGAAATTGCCCAAAAAATATATATCAAACCTAGCAAAAATTTTGGTCATGTCAAAAAAAATATTTGCTCAATTAATATTTTAGATATGTTTATCGATTTGTTTGTGATCTTCAAGAGTTGGTTGGATGTTCTGCTGATCAACTTCATCGAATGCTCGATATTCAACCAGACACTGACGAAAAGTAATTTATCTACCACGATGACTCCCAATTAGGACAAACGTGAATTAGCACGGACATGTTCATGGACAAAACTTCTGCCTGATAGCCTGTACCATTTTTTCCAAAGTTCAAGATTTGTATAAAAAAATGTAATATTATTTTAATAATCTGAATGTAAATTTTGTAATTCTGTAAAATGTTAATCTTGTACAAAAATTAAAAATACAAATTATTGAATCATGAAAATTTTAAACTTGAAAGTGAAATGATTTTTGTCGATAAGAAACGTTTGGGATAATAATTTAGGCGGAAACAAAGACAGAATTTCGAAACCTAAAATTTTTTACCATTTTTTTCTGGCTCCAGTATCTGATTTATATTCAGACATATCTGCGATATGATGTCTCAAACAAACCGGTAGTTGATACCAAAACTGTTGATGTAAAACTTGATACAAGCTCTTAGTTGGATTTGAAAATCGTCATCAGCGCCAATTTAATGCAAATTAGTCTTCAATGGGTCCGACACTCTAACTCCTCTGTTCTAAAGTGTAATGAACATATCATTTACCTCTTATACATTTTGATATCATGCTGAGTCCTGACTAATTTCAAAAATGAATTTTTGATTGTTCGATTACGAATTCAATTTTTGAATTTTCTAAAAATACATTTGAGATAATCGTTTTGGATGATTATCCTGGATTCATCATTATTTCTTCAGAAAAAGAAAATAGGTCTCCACGATAAATTACCTACCAACTTAACAAACTTACCCCATATTCGGTTGGATCACCCCCTGTTTAGTGACGTTTTTTTCGAATTTTAAGACAAATTACATAAGTAGATTGAACAATTTACCAACTTAATCTTATTTAAGTCGACTATTTTTGTCTATCTGCCGAACACTCAAACCGTGGAAAAACTGACTCAGGTTCTGGATCACAAATAAACGCAGCTGTCAACCTACAGGTTAGTATTTTCTAACTGTATTTTCGGACGGGTCTAATCTATCGTCAATAGACTGCCGACAAGTCTAATGAACAACGGGCCGGTAAATTGATTTGGGTTTGGGGTTCAAAATCAAATCATTTGAATTTGACCAAAACTAGCTTTTTTCATTTTTGAACTTAAAACGGTGATTTTATAAATTACGCATTTGATTGAACCAAGAATTGATCGAACTGAATAGACCTGCATGCGCTAAATAATTTAATCGGTGATTCGACAGAGAAGAAATCTCAAAATCAAATAAATGCAATTATTCATGACTTTTCATGATTCAAGGCCACCTATTTCAGATATTTCAATAGACTTTTGGTCAAAAGACTGGGTTTGGGTTCATTTTTAATTTCTAAAAAATAACGTGATGCGGTTTAAAAAGCAAGCCGTTAACGCATGGGCTATAAAAAACTGAAATTTTGTTTTTTGTACCTACTGGAATACAATGAATGTAGTTCGATATTTTTTGAATGTGTCTTTCTAATAAATCTTTTGTTTTGGAAAGATACGTTTTGAAATAGGTTAGAGAGTATTTTTTTTTCAAAAAGACATACCTCTTATCAAGTCCAAACCTTTCAAATACCCGCTCATATAGTGTCAACCTATTTGAAACAGACTTATGAAAGTTGAC